>VMBQ01003895.1:25634-46591 GCA_007657795.1 Dreissena rostriformis
AATTTTCCCCCCCTCAGGGGACCCGACCCCTTTCCCCCAAAACTGAAAAAAAAACACTGACATAAGACAAGAATAAGCATATATTAAAATTAAGTTTCACAAGCAAGTGTTTTGTTTTATGACATTTCAATATTTGTAATTGTAGTTTTTTTCCATTAGAATGTGCAAATATTAAATGAACACACATTTCTTATAAAAAAATGATAAGCAAGGTGTGTTCATTCAATATTTGCACATTCTTATGTATCTATTTTAATACTATGACAATCTGCTGAAAAGTATATTAAATACACAGTTTGGATTAAAACTTTCTGAAGAAACCTTATAGTTATTGGCATGTATGATATATATCACACTCTGGGCAGAAAGGAAAAGTAGAAACACACCCCCTTTTTAGACCCTTGATCTTGACCTTCTTGTTGAATCCGAAAAATTACTTAAAACAGCATTCTTTAAATTATAGAAAATTAAACTATGTATAATATCAGTACTTTGTGTTCATTTTATGTGTTTGAAACCCGAGGTATGCATCCAGACACACACTGTTGGCCAGGTCATCATATTCACACAGTTGCTTTGCTGTCATCCCTGTGGAGGGGGCATATCTGGAGCCAGCACTGTCCACACCCATTCTTGGTTTATTCTGAAACACGTTACTTGTCATGGTCTTATCTAGTTTTAGAAATTCATATTCTGTGTTGAACAAATTTAACAAAACACTGAAACATTACAAAACAAAAGAATCGTGAATTAAAAAGTACCATTTGGGAACATATGAAACTTAAATGAAAACGAAGATACACGTTGATCTGTATAAATGCTCTGTTTTGTGGTTGATGATAACGATAAACTTTTGTATTTTCGATTCACCTGTTGTGAATGGTGGGATACTTTATTCGTGTATGAGGTTTATGTGGCACCGTCTTGTAATCAGATTTTTTTTTTTGGAAATACCGAAACTTAGCGCCGTTTGTTCAGATAGGCAATAATTGTACATTCAAATTAAGCAAAGAAACCAGTGATTAGAGTACACATTGGAACAGGCATGCTTTTATATAAATACCTTACTTTCTGTTGCACGAAAAGTTTGATTTTTCAATTGTTCTTTGGTCTCCATATTAAAATCGTGCGCGATGTTATAGTTCCATAGTTGTATAATTTAATCAATGTGGTCTGTTGTAAACAACATGTCGAACAATCTTTATGGTTTTTTAAAATAGTAAATGACTATAAAAACTCAACATTGTATACATTTATATCAATGGAATTAAATTTGAAAATCCTGAAAAACGTGCGCAGCAATTTCTCGATGTTTGACAATTTACCAATGATTGACAAGGGAGGGAAACTAGCAACATTCAAAGTCGAGAGTTAGCTTGATTGTCTGCTTGAAAGTGTCACTGCGCCGTAAGTATTGTCAATTATTGAAGGGTTTATCCGCCAGTACATGCATGTTGCTAAATGACAATTGTATATTGCTTTAAGAGCAGGACTGGTTAGTTAATGCAATTCCACCCTGAAAAATGTAACATCCTCAGCTTTTCCCAGAAAAGAAAGCCATGCTACGATGGAGCACATCATACATTATTACATAGCTCAGTCATGCGGTTCTACGATCAGCATAAGATTCTACACGACTGCCAACACGGCTTCCGTTCCAAACGTTCGTGCGAATCACAGCTAATCGGAACATTACGATCAATCACCACCAAGCGGAAANATAGTCATACAAAGTAACAAACTACATGATCACATCCTTGAAAAAGTTAATCATCCCAAATATCTCGGTCTTACACTTCAAAGTAATCTCAAATAGGATAAACATATTAACGCAATCACTGATAATGCAAACCAGGCACTAGGATTTCTTCGCCGCAACATACAAAATACATCAAATCTCAACTCAGCTCTCAATTGATCCCACAGATACTATGTCAGGCGGCAGCTTGTTCCAATCTCTGATGGTCCCCGGGAAGAATGAGTTGAGTCTGTAGTCGTTTTTACATTATGGTATTTGGAAGGTTTTTTCATGCATGCCGCAGGTGAGTCTTCCTGGTGGTATTAAACGATGTTCTTTATTGATGGCAACTTTTTTGTTTTCGATTTTGTAAAGCATTGAGAGTCTGGCTTCCTTCCTACTTGTCTTGAGGGATTTCCAATTTAGTTGTTCCAACATATCTGTTACACTTGATCTATTACCATGTCTATTTAATACATATCTGGCACCCCTACTTTGCACCATCTCAATTTTCTCTGTGTCAACTTTTGTGTATGTGTCCCAGACAGTTCCTGAATATTCAATAGACTATAGTTAGGCCTTAATTAGAATACTCATCCACTGTCTGGGACCCACTTACAAAAGCTCAAAAAATCATTGGGCTGTCACTATTATAATGTATTTTACAAACATTGGAAAACGTTGTGTTAGAGTTTTTAAAATAAGCAATAATAAATCGCAATGGAAACTGAAAAGGACTCGTGTTTACGTTTATTGTGTTTTAAGAACTATGTCACATGATCATTCGGTGTAGTAGTATACAGTATGATCAGTTGGTGTAGAACAGTATGATCAGTCAGTGTATACTAGTATGATCAGTTGGTGTAGAACAGTATGATCAGTCAGTGTATACTAGTATGATCAGTTGGTGTAGAACAGTATGATAAGTCAGTGTATACTAGTATGATCAGTTGGTGTAGAACAGTATGATAAGTCAGTGTATACTAGTATGATCAGTTGGTGTAGAACAGTATGATCAGTCAGTGTATACTAGTATGATCAGTTGGTGTAGAACAGTATGATCAGTCAGTGTATACTAGTATGATCAGTTGGTGTAGAACAGTATGATACGTCAGTGTATACTTGTATGATCAGTTGGTGTAGAAGAGTATGATCAGTCAGTGTATACTAGTATGATCAGTTGGTGTAGAACAGTATGATCAGTCAGTGTATACTAGTATGATCATTCGGTGTAGTACAGTATGATCATTTGGTGTAGTAGTGTACAGTATGATCATTCGGTGTAGTAGTGTACAGTATGATCATTCGGTGTAGTAGTGTACAGTATGATCATTCGGTGTAGTAGTGTACAGTATGATCATTCGGTGTAGTAGTGTACAGTATGATCATTCGGTGTAGTAGTGTACAGTATGATCATTCGGTGTAGTAGTGTACAGTATGATCATTCGGTGTAGTAGTGTACAGTATGATCATTCGGTGTAGTAGTGTACAGTATGATCATTCGGTGTAGTAGTGTACAGTATGATCATTCGGTGTAGTAGTGTACAGTATGATCATTCGGTGTAGTAGTGTACAGTATGATCAGTCGGTGTAGTACAGTATGATCATTCGGTGTAGTAGTGTACAGTATGATCATTCGGTGTAGTAGTGTACAGTATGATCAGTCAGTGTATAATAGTATGATCATTCGGTGTAGTACAGTATGATCATTCGGTGTAGTAGTGTACAGTATGATCATTCGGTGTAGTAGTGTATAGTATGATCATTTGGTGTAGTAGTGTACAGTATGATCATTTGGTGTAGTAGTGTACAGTATGATCATTCGGTGTAGTAGTGTACAGTATGATCATTCGGTGTAGTAGTGTACAGTATGATCATTCGGTGTAGTAGTGTACAGTATGATCATTCGGTGTAGTAGTGTACAGTATGATCATTCGGTGTAGTAGTGTACAGTATGATCATTCGGTGTAGTAGTGTACAGTATGATCATTCGGTGTAGTAGTGTACAGTATGATCATTCGGTGTAGTAGTGTACAGTATGATCATTCGGTGTAGTAGTGTACAGTATGATCATTCGGTGTAGTAGTGTACAGTATGATCATTCGGTGTAGTAGTGTACAGTATGATCATTCGGTGTAGTAGTGTACAGTATGATCATTCGGTGTAGTAGTGTACAGTATGATCATTCGGTGTAGTAGTGTACAGTATGATCATTCGGTGTAGTAGTGTACAGTATGATCATTCGGTGTAGTAGTGTACAGTATGATCATTCGGTGTAGTAGTGTACAGTATGATCATTCGGTGTAGTAGTGTACAGTATGATCATTCGGTGTAGTAGTGTACAGTATGATCATTCGGTGTAGTAGTGTACAGTATGATCATTCGGTGTAGTAGTGTACAGTATGATCATTCGGTGTAGTAGTGTACAGTATGATCATTCGGTGTAGTAGTGTACAGTATGATCATTCGGTGTAGTAGTGTACAGTATGATCATTCGGTGTAGTAGTGTACAGTATGATCAGTCAGTGTATACTAGTATGATCATTCGGTGTAGTACAGTATGATCATTTGGTGTAGTAGTGTACAGTATGATCATTCGGTGTAGTAGTGTACAGTATGATCATTTGGTGTAGTAGTGTACAGTATGATCATTCGGTGTAGTAGTGTACAGTATGATCATTCGGTGTAGTAGTGTACAGTATGATCATTCGGTGTAGTAGTGTACAGTATGATCATTCGGTGTAGTAGTGTACAGTATGATCATTTGGTGTAGTAGTGTACAGTATGATCATTCGGTGTAGTAGTGTACAGTATGATCATTTGGTGTAGTAGTGTACAGTATGATCATTCGGTGTAGTAGTGTACAGTATGATCATTCGGTGTAGTAGTGTACAGTATGATCATTCGGTGTAGTAGTGTACAGTATGATCATTCGGTGTAGTAGTGTACAGTATGATCATTCGGTGTAGTAGTGTACAGTATGATCATTCGGTGTAGTAGTGTACAGTATGATCATTCGGTGTAGTAGTGTACAGTATGATCATTCGGTGTAGTAGTGTACAGTATGATCATTCGGTGTAGTAGTGTACAGTATGATCATTCGGTGTAGTAGTGTACAGTATGATCATTCGGTGTAGTAGTGTACAGTATGATCATTCGGTGTAGTAGTGTACAGTATGATCATTCGGTGTAGTAGTGTACAGTATGATCATTCGGTGTAGTAGTGTACAGTATGATCAGTCGGTGTAGTACAGTATGATCATTCGGTGTAGTAGTGTACAGTATGATCATTCGGTGTAGTAGTGTACAGTATGATCATTCGGTGTAGTACAGTATGATCATTTGGTGTAGTAGTGTACAGTATGATCATTTGGTGTAGTAGTGTACAGTATGATCATTCGGTGTAGTAGTGTACAGTATGATCATTCGGTGTAGTAGTGTACAGTATGATCATTCGGTGTAGTAGTGTACAGTATGATCAGTCGGTGTAGTAGTGTACAGTATGATCAGTCAGTGTATACTAGTATGATCATTCGGTGTAGTACAGTATGATCATTCGGTGTAGTAGTGTACAGTATGATCATTCGGTGTAGTAGTGTATAGTATGATCATTCAGTGTATACTAGTATGATTATTTGGTGTAGTAGTGTACAGTATGATCATTTGGTGTAGTAGTGTACAGTATGATCATTCGGTGTAGTAGTGTTCAGTATGATCATTTGGTGTAGTAGTGTACAGTATGATCATTTGGTGTAGTAGTGTACAGTATGATCATTCGGTGAAGTAGTGTTCAGTATGATCATTTGGTGTTGTAGTGAACAGTATGATCATTCCGTGAAGTAGTGTTCAGTATGATCATTCAGTGTAGTACAGTGTGATCATTTGGTGTAGTAGTGTACAGTATGATCAGTCAGTGTAGTACAGTATGATCATTCAGTGTAGTACAGTATGATCAGTCAGTGTATACTAGTATGATCATTCTGTGTAGTAGTGTGCAGTATGATCATTCGGTATAGTAGTGTACAGTATGATCATTTGGTGTAGTAGTGTACAGTATGATCATTCATTGTATACTAGTATGATAAGTCAGTTTCGAACAGTATGATCATTCGGTGTAGAACAGTATGATCAGTCAGTGTAGAACAGTATGATCAGTCAGTGTAGTACAGTATGATCATTCGGTGTAGTAGTGTACTGTATGCTCATTTGGTGTAGTAGTGTACAGTATGATCATTCGATTTAGTAGTGTACAGTATGATCATTCAGTGTAGTACAGTATGATCATTCGGTTTAGTAGTGTACAGTATGATCATTCAGTGTAGTAGTGTACAGTATGATCATTCAGTGTACTAGTGTACAGTATGATCAGTCAGTGTAAACTAGTATGATCATTTGGTGTAGTAGTGTTCAGTATAATCAGTCGTTGTATACTAGTATGATCATTTGGTGTAGTACAGTATGATCATTTGGTGTAGTACAGTATGATCATTTGGTGTAGTAGTGTTCAGTATGATCATTCGGTGTAGTAGTGTACAGTATGATCATTCGGTGTAGTACAGTATGATCATTTGGTGTAGTAGTGTACAGTATGATCATTCAGTGTTGTAGTGTACAGTATGAACATTTGGTGTAGTAGTGTACAGTATGATCATTTGGTGTAGTAGTGTACAGTATGATCATTCGGTGTAGTACAGGATGATCAGTCAGTGTAGTTGTGTACGGTATAATCAGTCAGTGTATACTAGTTTAATCATTTGGTGTAGTACAGTATGATCATTTGGTGTAGTACAGTATGATCATTTGGTGTAGTAGTGTAAAGTATGATCATTCGGTGTAGAAGTGTACAGTATCATCAGTCAGTGTATACTAGTATGATCATTCAGTGTAGTAGTGTACAGTATGATCATTTGGTGAAGTACAGTATGATCATTCGGTGTAGTACAGTATGATCATTTGGTGTAGTAGTGTACAGTATAATCAGTCAGTGTATACTTGTATGATCATTCAGTGTAGTAGTGTACAGTATGATCAGTCGGTGTATACTTGTATGTCATTCGGTGTAGAAGTGTACAGTATGATTATGGGTGTAGAAGTGTACAGTATGATCAGTCAGTGTATACTAGTATGATCATTCCGTGTAGAAGTGTACAGTATGATCATTCAGTGTATACTAGTAAGATCATTTGATGTAGTACAGTTTGATCATTCCATGTAGTAGTGTACAGTATGATCATTCGGTGTAGAAGTGTACAGTATAATCATTTGGTGTAGTATTGTACAGTATGATCAGTCAGTGTATACTAGTATGATCATTCAGTGTAGTACAGTATGATCATTCTGTGTAGTAGTGTACAGTATGATCAGTCAGTGTATACTAGTATGATCATTCGGTGTAGTGCAGTATGATCATTCGGTGTAGCAGTGTACAGTATGATCATTTGGTGTAGTAGTGTACAGTATGATCAGTCAGTGTAAACTAGTATGATCATTCGGTGTTGTACAGTATGATCATTCGGTGTAGTAGTGTACAGTATGATCAGTCAGTGTATACAAGTTTGATCATTCGGTGTAGTACAGTATGATCATTTGGTGAAGTAGTGTACAGTATGATCAATCTGTGTATACTAGTATGATCATTTGGTATAGTAGTGTACAGTATGATCATTCGGTGTAGTAGTGTACAGTATGATCAGTCAGTGTATACTAGTATGATCATTTGGTATAGTAGTGTACAGTATGATCAGTCAGTGTAGTAGTGTACAGTTTGGTCAGTCAGTGTATACTAGTATGATCATTTGGTGTAGTACAGTATGATCATTTGGTGTAGTAGTGTACAGTATGATCAGTCAGTGTATACTAGTATGATCATTTGGTGTAGTACAGTGATCATTCGGTGTAGTAGTGACAGTACAGCAGGGTACAGTATGATTAGTCATTGTAGTAGTGTACAGTATGAGCAGTCGGTGTAGGACAGTATGATCAGTCAGTGTAGTACAGAATGATCATTCAGCGTAGAACAGTATGATCATTTGGTGTAGTAGTGTACAGTATGATCATTCAGTACAGTACAATATGATCATTCAGTGTAGTAGTGTACAGTATGATCATTCAGTGTAGTCTAGTATGATCATTCGGTGTAGTTTACTATGGTCATTCAGTGTAGTACAGTGTGATCATTCGGTTTAGTTTAGTATGATTATTTGGTGTAGTAGTGTACAGTATGATCAGTCGGTTTAGTTTAATATGATCATTTGGTGTAGTACAGAATGATCATTCAGTACAGTACAGTATGATCATTCTGTGTTGTTGTGTACAGTATGATCAGTCGGTGTAGTAGTGTACAGCATGATCATTCGGAGTAGTAGTGTACAGTATGATCATTCAGTACAGTACAATATGATCATTCTGTGTAGTAGTGTACAGCATGATCATTCAGTACAGTACAATATGATCATTCTCTGTAGTAGTGTACAGCATGATCATTCAGTACAGTACAATATGATCATTCAGTGTAGTAGTGTACATCATGATCATTCGGTGTAGTAGTGTACATTATGATCATTCGGAGTAGTAGTGTACAGTATGATCATTCAGTACAGTACAGTATGATCATTCTGTAATGTTGTGTACAGTATGATCAGTCGGTGAAGTAGTGTACAGCATGATCATTCTGTGTAGTAGTGTACATAATGATCATTCGGTGTAGTAGTGTACATTATGATCATTTGGTGTAGTAGTGTACATTATGATGATTCGGTGTAGTAGTGTACATTATGATCATTCGATGTAGTAGTGTACATTATGATCATTCGGTGTAGTAGTGTACATTATGATCATTCGGAGTAGTAGTGTACATTATGATCATTCTGTGTAGTAGTGTACATTATGATCATTCGGAGTAGTAGTGTACAGTATGATCAGTCAGTGTAGACTAGTATGATCATTCAGTTAAGTACAGTATGATCATTTGGTGTAGTTCAGTATGATCATTTGGTGTAGTACAGTATGATCATTCGGTGTAGTAGTGTACAGTACGATCATTCGGCGTAGTCTAGTATGATCATTTAGTGTAGTCTAGTATGATCATTTGGTGTAGTCTAGTATGATCATTCGGCGTAATCTAGTATGATCATTTGTTGTAGTCTAGTATGATCATTCGGCATAGTCTAGTATGATCATTCGGCGTTGTCTAGTATGATCATTTAGTGTAGTCTAGTATGATCATTCTGCGTAGTCTAGTATGATCATTTGTTGTAGTCTAGTGTTATGCACCCCACATCATTAATAAATTTTATGAAAAATAAAATATTATTTAGTAAAATAATAAGTTATAAAATATAATAAGTCATAATTTTAAAATGTTATTTAGTTTTAATTTCACTATTTTCCTGGGATTTTACTGCTTCAAATATGCATTGTTATGCAACCAATTTTACATAATATTGTTAATCATATCCAGACATCCTAACTTCCAAGCCCTTATCCTTAAACAAACAAATACAGCTTATGTTACATAATAAGCCAATATTACCCAAGCAGCCTATCTAATTGTAACCTTCTATCATTAAATTGACATTCTAATTGCACTTAAATGTTAGGCTTAATCATTGGTCTAGCCAACTGTTAAGAAAACCTTGTATAAAAGGCATGTGAAAAACACAAGGGAAAACATACATCCCTGAATAAAGTGTGACTTCACTGCCAATTGTTTTCTTCTACAGGTAAGATATTTTACTGTATTTCTGTTGTTGATGTAAAGTAACATTTATACTAATATTTTAAGGGTTTAATGACTACTCTTCTATTTGGCAAATTTACTCTTATGAAAAGTGATTTATGTGCATATTTATTTGTAAATTAACAATTTGAAATATTACATTTTTATATGACTACATGTTAATGTCATATAGTTCATCCTTTGATAAGTTACTTGTGTTGCAAGTATTACATTTTTATATGACTACATGTTAATGTCATATAGTTCATTTTCTGATAAATTACTTGTATTGCGAATAGACTTTACAGTAATTTTACTATCCTTACTCATATAAAAATATATTATGAATGTGTTGCTATTTCAAAAAATGCTGTGTCTGCATTTTGTAATGATTAATAATTAGTCAGAAATTTAATACTTCAGATACTGTTTTATAAAGTTACCTCTCACAGCAAAGTGAGTTCTCATCACTTTAAGCTAATTTTCCCCCATTGTAGAATTATTATTATGAGATGTTAAATTACTAAAATTTGAATATGTTTTGATTATGTTGAATCTGTTGTATTTGTTGTATAATGAAAAAACATACATCCCTGAATAAAGTGTGACTTCACTGCCAATTGTTTTCTTCTACAGCGTATCACNTGTTATGCACCCCACATCATTAATAAATTTTATGAAAAATAAAATATTATTTAGTAAAATAATAAGTTATAAAATATAATAAGTCATAATTTTAAAATGTTATTTAGTTTTAATTTCACTATTTTCCTGGGATTTAACTGCTTCAAATATGCATTGTTATGCAACCAATTTTACATAATATTGTTAATCATATCCAGACATCCTAACTTCCAAGCCCTTAGCCTTAAACAAACAAATACAGCTTATGTTACATAATAATCCAATATGACCCAAGCAGCCTATCTAATTGTAACCTTTTATCATTAAATTGACATTCTAATTGCACTTAAATGTTAGGCTTAATCATTGGTCTAGCCAACTGTTAAGAAAACCTTGTATAAAAGGCATGTGAAAAACACAAGGGAAAACATACATCCCTGAATAAAGTGTGACTTCACTGCCAATTGTTTTCTTCTACAGGTAAGATATTTTACTGTATTTCTGTTGTTGATGTAAAGTAACATTTATACTAATATTTTAAGGGTTTAATGACTACTCTTCTATTTGGCAAATTTACTCTTATGAAAAGTGATTTATGTGCATATTTATTTGTAAATTAACAATTTGAAATATTACATTTTTATATGACTACATGTTAATGTCATATAGTTCATCCTTTGATAAGTTACTTGTGTTGCAAGTATTACATTTTTATATGACTACATGTTAATGTCATATCGTTCATTTTCTGATAAATTACTTGTATTGCGAATAGACTCTACAGTAATTTTACTATCTTACTTATATAAAAATATATTATGAATGTGTTGCTATTTCAAAAAATGCTGTGTCTGCATTTTGTAATGATTAATAATTAGTCAGAAATTTAATACTTCAGATACTGTTTTATAAAGTTACCTCTCACAGCAAAGTGAGTTCTCATCACTTTAAGCTAATTTTCCCCCATTGTAGAATTATTATTATGAGATGTTAAATTACTTAAATTTGAATATGTTTTGATTATGTTGAATCTGTTGTATTTGTTGTATAATGAAAAAACATACATCCCTGAATAAAGTGTGACTTCACTGCCAATTGTTTTCTTCTACAGCGTATCACTCGCACAGCATCTCCTAATAAAACGTACGCGTGCTAGCGGCATAAAATTTGCATTCAGTTTTGTTCTTGCAAATATTGCACAAGTTTAACAAGGCCATAGCAGTAAACTTAGTGAGGAACGCTTCAATGGATTCAAATTGCTATCAGTACACAAAGGAATATAGTATATATTCGGTGTAGTTCAGTATGATCATTTGGTGTAGTTCAGTATGATAATTCGGTGTAGAACAGTATGATCATTCAGCGTAGTAGTGTACAGTATGATAAGTGGGTGTTGTACACTTGTATGATCATTCGGTGTTGTTCAGGATATTTTAATATATCCATGCATGAAGGTCAGTGTCAGGTTAATATTGACAAACTATAGACGGTGTTCCCATTCAAGTCGTGTTATGAGAAAACTGGGCATAATGCTTGTGCGTAAATTGTCATCCCAGGGACGACACTTTCCGCTTTTATGAGATTTTTCGTTTAAATGAAGTCTCTTCTTAGCAAAAATCCAATTTAGGCGGAAAGTGTCGTCCCTGATTAGCCTGTGCTAATGAAAACACATTGCCGCCATGAGGCAGTGTAGTTTTGCTAATGTGGCTTTAGTATAGCCATTTGAGCACTCTAGAAGTCACATTTCGACCAACTCATCATGAAACCTCAGAATATAGTGATGTCTCGATATCTGGGATGGATCGAAAATGATTGTGGTTTGTGCAATAAAACGCCGCCAGGTGTTGGTGCAATTTTCCTTATAAGTTTATTGTGAAACCTTGTGAAAACTACCTGCTTAGAACTGTTTAGTTCATTGCTCGTGTGAATATAATACATGTGCTATTATTTGATTCTATGAAAGTTCTAATTCTATGAAAATAATCATTTTGCAAAGTTCTGAACAAGTATTATATTGCTGTTCTATGCCATCATACAAATGCGTTTGTTAGCGATTTAAAACTATACAATATGATGAGCACATAAATAATCTCAGAAAGTTAAGCTAAATTCATATACATGTATTTGCTTTCTCATGTAAATTATCGCTATATAACGTTATGTAATGTTGCCAAACAAACTCCCAGCAGAGATGTTGTTCCATGCTATGCAATGAAACCTTTGTGCAAGAGATTGGACATTATACAGTGTTAAACCCAGGGCTCTCCCTGGGTTAAAATTGTCTTTTGCCACCCATTTTCGCCCCTATTAATAGAAATGTTTGCCAGTTTAAAAAATATAAGCCATTTTGTAACCTTTCTATAAGTAAAGGTCCTTGAGTACGTTGGTCAATGAACCAACACTTATTTCTAAAAAGAAATTGCGATATACCTGAGCTTACCTGTATTGAGTTTCTTTTTTGATTTGTGCATGCATAGGGAAATAGGTACGTACTGATCAGTTTAGCAGGCAGAAAAGCCAGACTAACTGATAAATGTTTTAATGAATCTTATTCTTCTTTTTTTGGATTTTACTAATTTAAATCTTTTTTTTATGTTTGAATAAAAAATAACATTTATTTATGTTTGTTTTTTATATTAAATATGACTTATATTCTTTAAGGAGTAAAGGTATTCATGAGTAAAAGCTCTTAATGAATCATTTCAACTGAAACTCTTATATTGTATAAGTTCACATTAGGTGACTAGTCCGAAAAGAGACAGTGTCAGCTTCTATTTTACGCTGTGTCTCACCCTATGAACTTTACATAAACTAAACACACACCAATACATATCTGTCTTCAATAACACTCAGCGGATCGCGATGCCAAGTAATGTTGAGATCAAGGCCCGACTGGCAGACGTTGAGGGTCTGAAGCGGCTGGCTGGGGAGCTGTGTGATGAGGGACCCATAGTCATCAAGCAGGAGGACACGTTCTTTCACGTGCCCAACGGCAGGTTGAAGCTCCGCAAATTGCAGGTACAATTAGGGAGAATGGTGGCAGGTATAATTTAGTTTCGGGCTTACTACAATATGCGATAATACTATTTTATTGAATACGTCATGTAGAGTAAAGACAATTTGACTTTTCCTCTATTAACTGCATAACAAAACACATGCTTTACGCTGTATGAGTTTTAATTACTGATTTTACAAGAGCTACAAATAAGGATTGGAGGGCGCTGTGTTGTTTTGGGCATGCACAGTATACATAAAGCCAATATGAAACAATCTCTGCCAATTTCCTCCATATTTAAGTGTCAATATTTCTTCGCAAATTTCACACACAGTTCTTAACTTTAATGAATCTATTTAATAATGAAGACTTGGGTTAACCAAATAATGAAGGGTCTGGGGAAAGATGCAGGTCTTTCCCCAGGATTTTGTTAAGGTACAAGGGCCTAGACCCACAGTTGGCAAGTGGTTTTGTTTTTATTTTTTTTAATTTGATGTACATGACTGTATACTTTACTGTAATTATACCCTCATAAACGAAGTTTAGGGGGGTATATAGCAGTGAGCTTGTCTGTCTGTCTGTCCGTATTGGTTGTCCGCTCTCTTACTCAAGTTGTTTTCATCCGATCTTTAACAAACTTGGTCAGAAGTTGTATTTAGATGATGTCTAGGTCAAGTTCGAATATGGGTCATGCCGGGTCAAAAACTAGGTCACGGGGTCACTGAGTGCGTTTTAAACATTCAGCATGTTGTCCGCTCTCTAATTTAAGTAGTTTTCATCCAATCTTCACCAAACTTGGTCAGAAGTTGTATCTAGATGATGTCTAGGTCAAGTTCGAATATGGGTCATGCCAGGTCAAAAACTAGGTCACGGGGTCACTTAGTGCGTTTTAAACATTGAGCATGGTGTCCGCTGTTTTTTGTGAAGACAACATGAAAAATATTCTGTGTCAATGCGGCATGTGGGGGTATTTGTCATGTCTGTGACAAAGCTCTAGTTATAATTTATATTATACTTACTCCGGATCTAAAACAAGAACACGTATATAATAATTGAAAATTTGGGTACATGGGTGTTCGTGAATGGAAATTTCTGGCACAAGACAAAGATCTATCAATAAACATTTTATTTTATGAATTTGCACAGTAGTACCCCTTTTTTTAAATTCAGGCACATGGGTACCACTGATTGGGAAATTATGACATAGGGGTTCCACTGTACTTGAAGGCCCTGGGGAAAAAGCCTGGGATGGATAGGTTACTTTCCTCCTCTGGGTAATTTATGAAATCACACACATGTACACATTAGCAGTTGTAACTTGTCAACGCAGGATATAGTTTGCCAATTGAATATATACAATATCAGTTCATATTTCACTGATAAATACTATCCAATGTTGCATATTCCAGTCAATTTATTTAACTCCATAGAAAAAGAATCTAAGACTAATAGACAAGTGAATCAAACAATGTGTATGTTAAAAAAAAAACGCAAAATGAAATGGTCTTTTTAGACAGACAAAAATGTGTAGGCATGAAGTGATCGCAAATCTAAAATGTTTTCTCTAATTTCATGTCTCAAGTCACTAAGATTTAAACGGGTAGCTGTTTTTATGGGGAGCTGTCATGATTTCTATGAGATTGCACAAGATTATGGAGTTCTTGTTCTTTACAGGATGAGAAATCTCAGTTAATATTCTACGACAGGGATGACCAAGCCGGCCCAAAGTGTTCAGAATTTTTCTTCCATCACACGGACGACCCAGATACATTGCAGGTAAGACTATTGGCGGAAGGTGACTTTTCATTCATTGATTAAGCGTTGGTTCACATGTTCTCCCGAAAGATTTTCAAGTGAGCTTTTGTGATTGGTCTTTGTCCGTCGTCCGTCTGTCCGTTCACATATGGTTTGTAAACAGTCTAGAGGCCACATTTCTTGTCTGATCTTCATGAAACTTGGTCAGAAAATTTGTCCCAATGATACCTGGATCGAGTTCGAAACTGGGTCATGCTGGGTCAAAAACTAGGTCACTAGGTAAAAAAAAGAAAAACCTTGTAAACACTGTAGAAGTCACATTTCATGCCCAATCTTCAGGTAACTTTGTCAAAATGTTTGTCTAAATGATATGTTGTTTGAGTTCAAAAGTGGTTTCGGTCCATTGAAAAACATGGCCGCAAGTGGGCGGGGCAGTTTTCCTTATTTGGCTATAGAGAAACCTTGTAAACCCTTTAGAGGCCACATTTCTTGTCCGATCTTCATGAAACTTGGTCAGAAGATTTGTCCCAATGATACCTCGATCGAGTTCGAAACTGGGTCATGCTGGGTCAAAAACTAGGTCACTAGGTAAAAAAAAAGAAAAACCTTGTAAACACTGTAGAAGTCACATTTCATGCCCAATCTTCATGTAACTTTGTCAAAATGTTTGTCTTAATGATATGTTGGTTGAGTTCAAAAGTGGTTCCGGTCCGTTGAAAAACATGGCCGCCAGTGGGCGGGGCAGTTTTCCTTATTTGGCTATAGAGAAACCTTGTGAACACTCTAGAAGTCACAATTTTTGCCCAATCATCATGAAACTTGGTCAAAACATTGGTTTTATTGATATCTCGGACGAGTTCGAAAATGGTCCAGATCGGTGAAAAAACATGGCCACCAGGGGGCGGGGCAGTTTTCTCTATATGTATATAGTGAAAACATGTGAACACTCTAGAAGTCACATTTTTGGTCCAATCTTCATGAAATTTGGTCAGAACATTTGTTTCCTAGATACGTGAGTTAAGTTCGAAAATGGTTCCGGTCCGTTGAAAAACATGGCTGCCAGGGGGACGGGGCAGTTTTCCTTATATTTATATAGTAAAAAAGGCTTGTGAACAGTCAAGAAGTCACATTTTTTGCCCAATCATCATGAAACTTGGTCAAAACATTGGTTTTATTGATATCTCGGACGAGTTCGAAAATGGTCCAGATCGGTGAAAAAACATGGCCGCCAGTGGGCGGGGCAGTTTTCTCTATATGTATATAGTGAAAACATGTGAACACTCTAGAAGTCACATTTTTGGCCCAATTTTCATGAAATTTGGTCAGAACATTTGTTTCCTAGATACGAGAGTTGAATTCGAAAATGGTTTCGGTCCATTGAAAAACATGGCTGCGGGGGGGGGGGGCGCATTTTCATTATATTTATATAGTAAAAAAAGCTTGTGAACACTCTAGAAGTCACATTTTTTGCCCAATCATCATGAAACTTGGTGAAAACATTGGTTTTATTTATATCTCAGATGAGTTCGAAAATGGTCCCGATCGGTAAAAAAACATGGCCGCCAGGGGGGTGGGGCAGTTTTCCTTATATGACTATAGAGAAACCTTGTGAACACTCTAGAAGTCACATTTTTTGCCTAATCATCGTGAAACTTAGTCAAGACATTGGTTTTATTGATATCTCGGACAAGTTGGAAAATGGCTCAGATCGGTGAAAAAAAAACACTTTTTAGCTCACCTGATTGCTCAGGTGAGGTTTTAGGATCGGTCTTTGTCCGTCGTCCGTCCGTCCACATTTGGTTTGTAAACACTCTAGCATTCACATTTCTCAAGCATTCTTTATCAAAGTTGCTGAGAAGCTATATGGCCACAAGATCTCAGTCAAGTTTGATAATGAGCAAAATCGCATAATAAATGCCAGAATTATTGCCCTTAGATTGTCAAAATTTTCATTATATTATACAAAATCCTTGTAAACACTCTAGAGGTCACAATTTTGTTTCAGATTTTATGAATCTTGGTCATAATATTTATTTTTGTAAGCAAAGTTTGATGTTTGGTCATGAGGGGTCAAAATATAGGTCACCAGGTCAAATCTTACAAAAACCTCGTAAACACTCCATACGCCAGAGTTTTGGTTCAATAATGATGAAACTTGACCAGGATGTTTGTCTGGACAATATCTAGGCCAAGTTTGACGTTTGGTAATGTGGGGACAAAATCTAGGTCATGGGGTCTAATCTTACAAAAACCTTGTAAACACACTAGAGGCCATAGTTTTGGTCCAATAATGATGATACTTGACCAGGATGTTTTTCTTGATGATATCTAGGCAAAGTTTGACATTGGGTCATGTGGGGTCAAAATCTTGGTCACGGGGTCCAAATCTTACAAAAATCTTGTAAACACTCTGGTGCCCATAATGTTTGATTCAATAATGATGATACTTTAGGAGGAAGTTTGTTAGGGCAATATTAAGGCAAAGTTTAACATTTGGGTCATGTGGGGTCAAAATCTAGGTCACCAGGTCAAAGCTTGAAAATCCATGTTTATCTTTAACCACAAAGCAAGCAGCTTTGATATTTGATATGTGACAAAGATTGTTCAAATCATGCCACTGGGCAAGCTCATTTCACAGGTGAACGATCTAGGGCCATCTTGGCCCTCTTGTTTAAGACCTTTGCCAACTTTTCTCTATAATTTTAATTGCCAATCATCAACTGTATTATATCTTTTAACATTAAACTAACACTGACTTTTATGCATGCATACATTACACTGACCTTAATGCATGAATACATACATGATGTAACACTGACCTTTATGATGAAAATACTATTTTCTGTACTTAAATAGAGTCATATCGATTAAAGCATATTGCACAGAAAATACTGGGTTGCCATTTTACACTCATTTTACACTCCATTTTACACTCATGAAACAAGAACAATATGGAAAACAAATGTTGGACACAATTTACGGCGTAATTTATGCTAAAAGAGTTCATCTTGTTAACGAGTATGAGGTTTAGGTTGGTAAGCTATACATGATTTAGATGCAGCTGAGATTAAGGATAATGCACTAATGTCAATTCCTATGCACTACATGTTGGTTGCAGGTAGTGCTGAGTAAGGCCCTGGGTGTGAAGGGAGTGGTCAGGAAGTCTCGTCTGCTCTATATAGTGGGGCAGACACGCGTACATGTGGATAATGTGGAGGGACTGGGTGACTTCATGGAGCTAGAGGTACCACATGTGCAGTGCTCAATTTCATATCATTCATCCAATGAGAAAATTATCTATTATCTCAGAAAAAAAAACAACTACAGTTAAAGATTCACTAGTACTTGTCTTGACCTGGGATCTTATTTACCAGCCTGTTTGATTCACATATCATTTGGATAGTTAAATTCTACTCAGTATTCCCCAAAGCCATTTAAATCTGATTATCCGCCATTGTGTACTAGTAAGGGACAATTTACCTTCATGTATTTGCATCACAAGCATACTTACATGTATTCATCTGTCTACTTCTATAAGTGCGAAAGAAGGGATTGATGACTCCAGTCACATGATTAAATGGCGTCTCCACCCTTATATACTTAGTAGTTCTATTCCAGTGTATTTATATTTTTTGTTCCAGTGTGATAATATATTTATTTTGTTTCTACTGTCAACTATATTGAGTGTACTGTATACATCATTTGCCATTTAAAGTGGTATGAATGAATAAAATGTGACTTGACTGACATCTAGTACTATATCTGTTCAGGTAAACCTGAAGGATGGGCAGAGCGTGGAGATAGGGCAGGAAATCGCTAACGACCTCATGAAGAAACTGGATGTACGCACAGAAGATCTCATCTCAGGAGCTTACATGGACTTGATTCTCAATAAAGCCAAATAGCACATGTATACATTGTATTTGTCTGGTTTTATTCTGAAGATGCTGAAGCTCACTGAGTCCTCAGCTATTTTCAAGAATTCTTCTCCCTGCCTAGTTGGTAGTGCATCATCAATGAACACTTTGTATGTAATATTACATCCTTTATAGTATAGTTTGATAGGCCAGGCGGACATACTGTTACATTTTGGTCGACTTGTTTAGCAATGTCTGCTGCGCTGCATGGACGGTAGGTACGGTATGTACATGTAGTTCAACATACTGTGCCTCAACCTCGCACAAGTCTGCAGGAACATAGACAAACTCAAATGATGCTACTTAATTGTTTACAAGTTCATAATACTGGGAAGTTATACAACAATGTGTTAAAACTTCTATAACCAGAGAATCATACATGGTGTTACATATAGCTGTGCTATGTACGGCGTGCTCCCACACTGCCTTACATAATGATACCTAAGGTTCTCGAAATTGTGGCATCGAACATAAGACTGTGTAGTGATAGCACATTAACAACTTACTTACATTGTGGTGCATGAAGCGTACGATATATTGGTGGTAACTTGGCTGTCAAGAGTGTCAAATAAGTACTACACGTGACTAGATTTGTAGGTTGAGCACAGATCTTAAAGTGTCAATTCGGGGTTTGTGAGTTCAAACCTCAGCCCAACCACATATGAAGTGTAAACATTGTCATGCAATTATTTATTTCAGCTTCACTCTGTGAAAAGTGGGTTAAATGCATGTGCGTAAAGTGTCGTCCCAGATTAGCCTGTGCAGTTTGCACAGGCTTATTAGGAACGACACTTTCCGCTTTTCTGATATTTTTCCTTCAAAGAAAGTATCTTCTTAGAAAAAGTCAAGTTTAGACGGAGAGTGTCGTCCCTAATTTACCTGTGCGGACTGCACAGGCTAATCTGGGACGACACTTTACGCACATGCATTAAACCCCCTTGTCACAGAGCGAGGCTCATTTATATGGCAGTTCTCCTTTTTCTCTTAAGTAGGGCAGTTGTGCTTGCAGTGATTATAGTGTTTGCAAAGCGATCATGAGTTCCCGGAATCACTCTCCAAATTTTCTCATGGTTTTCTCAGAGGATATACTCAACCATTTCTAGATAAGACTTACCAGTAGGATTGAGATGCAATGGAAAGAATGATAGAAACAGGAAGAATGATAAACCTATAAGGCATCATAGTTTTTTACTTTTTGTTAATATGACATGAATTTGATACGTCTTTAAAGGAACTCCATACTCATAAAGTGATTTTTGAAGTGTCATTTAATGTATTTACTATCAAGATTATAATTTTACTTATAATACTTATGATTGCTCATAAATGATATTATATTTTAAATTTTCTTTGTCATAAGTGTTTTTTTTCTCCAATATTCAAGTATAATACATTTTTTTTAATTCCTGGTAGGGTGGCATATAGCAGTGGCACTGTCCGTCCGTCAGTCTGTCCGTCCATCCGGCATTCCATTTTCTAGACTTGTTTCCTATACGCTTTCAGATATTGACCTGATATTTGGTTTGTAAGTCAACCTACATGACTTACAGATGAAGAGTGAGTTTCTTTGTGGTCCATTCATTTTTGGCGAAAAAATGGGCCTTGGACTTAGACATTTTCTCTATAATAAAGTTTTCCGGAGGTTTTTTTTATGAAACGCTTTCAAATATTCAGGTGCTTTTTGGTCTGTGAGTCTTCCTAAATGAGTTATGACAATGTCGAATAATTAAGTCAAACGAGCGCAAACATCAATAATCGTTGTTTTTCGAAGTAAAAAGAATCAAAAGATGAAGTTCCTTGATAAGAATACAAAGCGTAAAGGTGCTAGAATCGGATGTTAAGAATAAATGGCGATGGGAGTGGTTGTGTGAAAGTGGCGTGAAATTTGTGTTCCATGCGGAAAAACAATAAGTTACAAAATGGTCCCAAAAAAGTTTCAGCCCATGGTACCAACAAAATGTGCTGAAATTGATCAAACTGTCCTGTGACACTTTTGGCTGATGGTCCACTTCCAGCGAAGAACAATGAAACCAGCACTGCATATCTGGAAAAGCTTGTTTTCATATGAAAGAAAGCATCTTAGCATTACCTCCCTTGTTATCCCCCGCCAGAGGCGGAGGGATATTGTTTTGGCGTTGTCCAGCCGGCACTTTTGTGTCCGGAGCCATATCTTGGAAGTGCTTTGGCGGATTTCATTGAAACTTGGTATGA
>VMBQ01003895.1:62670-92104 GCA_007657795.1 Dreissena rostriformis
GGAAACCATTTTACTGCTTCAGGTCACTGTGACCTTGACCTTTGACCTAGTGACCTGAAAATCAATAGGGGTCATCTGCCGGTCATGACCAATGTCCCTATGAAGTTTCATGATCCCAGGCGTAAGCTTTCTTGAGTTATCATCCGGAAACCATTTTCCTATTTCCAGTCAACCATTTTACTGCTTCAGGTCACTGTGACCTTGACCTTTGACCTGAAAATCAATAGGGGTCATCTGCCGGTCATGACTTATGTCCCTATGAAGTTTCATGATCCCAGACATAAGCGTTCTTGAGTTATCATCCGGAAACCATTTTCCTATTTCCAGTCACTGTGACCTTGACCTGTGACCTAGCGGCATCAAAATCAATAGGGGTCATCTGCCAGTCATGATCAATTTACCTATGAAGTTTCATGGTCCTAGGCCTAAGCGTTCTTGAGTTATCATCCGGAAACCATCTGGTGGACGGACAGACATGTGCAAAACAATATACCCCCTCTTCTTCGAAGGGGGGCATAAAAAGTGTAGGGTTATGGTTCTTGTGCATGGCACTTCTGCCCCCATGACACATGTTTGGACACAGATATGTCCACTTTATATTCTACAGTGAACAAAAAGGACCATAATTCTGCCAAAAATGGTCTCAGCCAAAATATCTTACTCTACAATCATTTACACATGAAGGTACATGTAATTCAGCTATTAAAGTTTGAATAACATCCAACAAGCAGGTAAAGAGGAGTTCAGTAAAAACAATTTGTGGGAAAATATATTCTATAGTGAGAAAACAGACAAAGAGCCATAATTATTTAGCAAAACTGGTCACAACAAAATTTCTGTTCTCATGCATTATCTACGCACTAAGGTCATTTAGCTGTGCGAGCAAAATCTGCCAAACATTTTAAAAGGAGTTGAAAACACAAAATGTTGGAACTATATATTCCGTAGTGGGAAACCAGACAAAGCGCCATTATTCTGCCAAGACTTGACACATCAAATATTCCTCTTTTATGATCACCAACACATTAATGTCATTCAACTGTGAAAGCTTGAGCGATATTCACCCAGTAGATAAAGAGGAGTTTGGGATGTACAAACTGACAGACGGACAAGTGTAATGCTAAATGCCTCCCACTCCATGTGACCATAAACATACAGCCAAAGTTCACAGGGTTTTACAAATGACTGATTTCCAATGTCTAACAAAGCCGACTTCAGATGTGAACAAGAATCCAGCACAAGTTAACCCTTTCCGACTCAGAAGCAAAAATAAAAATGGCTATATGCAACCAGCATAAAACCAGAACAGCCTGCTAGAAACTCACAGTCTGTTCAGGTTTTATGCTTTTTGCCGATCATCAGTATCTTAGGGTTGGAAATGAAGCCTTTAAATTTGAATTTATTTAGAATTTTGTTTAATTTAGTTTGATTTTTCAAGGGACTACAAATTGGTCAACATGTGCATCTAAGAGGTAAATGGTTGAGTACCTGTCTAATGTACTCCTTGCACTCCTTCTTAGCCTGCAGCAGAAGGTCTGCCTGCCCTTGCAGTACACGGATGTTCCATGCAAAGTTCTCTATCGCCTGGGGGACAGACAACATGGTATGGTGTAAATGTCAGTGCAAAAATAAACGTAGCAGGACTAAAATGAATCCATTCAGCTCAGAATGTTTTACACGATTGTCATCATAATCACTTCATGCAGTCAAATTTTACATTTGCACAAATGTCATTATGTTTTTGCAATAACATGTAGTAGCATTAATTGTCGTAGGTCAAGTCGAATAGTACAACTACCTAACTAGATTTGTCACTGTTGTGCCTGAAATACCCTGCCTGCCACTTTATAAGGAGTGATTGGTAGTTCAGTTTTAAAAACTGGTTTCCAAACAATGCAAGCTTAAAAACCTATAGTTATAACTTAATTCCGCATAGTATGGTCAAGATGAGCCCACGACAAAAAATTCAGAACACACATTCACAATGGCTATAAATGTGAAATTATGACAACAGGATTAATTTTCGTTATGCACTGACGTTGAAGGATGACCTTGACCTTTCACCACTTAAAATGTGCAGCTCCATGAGATACACATGCATGCCAAATATCAAGTTGCTATCTTCAATATTGCAAAAGTAATGAGCAAGGTTAAAGTGTTGGGACAGACACACACAGACACACACAATGACAGATAGGCCAAAATCAATATACCCCCGATCATTCGATCCGGGGGCATAAAAAGAAGGGGCATTACTTTATTTTATGTAAAATGATTAAATTCCAATATGCACAACTTCAAATCATCAGGAACAATTACTGCACGTTTGCATGTTGTAAGTAAATCAGTGTCGGAGAACACCTCTTGATAAGTTTGGTCTATGGACAGACAGGCAGAGCGACACACAAACATCCTTGGCAATTCCATGGCCTCTTTAATTCATACTGCAGCTAAAATAATCCTGGCTTTGGTTCAATATTATCAACAGCTTTGTTGGGTTTTATTCAATATTCCATAATATATTGCCACCACCTTCACACTACCTTGGATAGTTTCTTGCCCTTGAGCCCTGCCTGCTGACTGGTTGACTCCAGTTCTTCATGCCACTCCAGCCCTGCTCTCTGACTCTTACCTTGGATAGTTTCTTGCCCTTGAGCCCTGCCTGCTGACTGGTTGACTCCAGTTCCTCATGCCACTCCAGCCCAGCTCTCTGACTCTGTAACAGCTGCAAGAAGAAGACTTAAGAGTTTATCAATAACCAAAGGGTTTGCAATACAATTAAGCTTTAATAAATATGTTTACACTAACATGAATCCTATTGGTGTACGGAGGATTAACTAGTTGCAAAAAATGATTTTTCTCTGCATTTTGTTTAAACTTGTTTGTCTTATAATTTAACGTAAATTTTGCATCCAAGTGTTATACTTGTTTCTCAATGAATTTAAAGTAAATTTTGCATGCATGTTTTATCATTTATCAACTTACCCTTTCATAAACACCATCTGCATTCTCTATGAGGCCTTTGCACTCAGCCACCAACTGAAATGACAGGCATGCACTTAATGTGGGGCCCGAACACATGGTTGAAAACAGTTTCAATTTGACCTAGTATCCGCGATTTTTTCAACTTAATTCGCTGTGTTTCCATCTAGACAGGGATATCATAGGGGGGAATGTTCTACGCAAGTTAAACAAAGTCATCTGACAGAAGTTGAACACATAAGCCCACCATGCACATGTTTATTTGCTCTTGTGAGCTCATGAAACATGAGAATTTCAAACCAGTCATGGGTCAAGATGAATGAATCAAAATAATAGTCAAACTTCTTAAGCATGTCCAGACGCGAAGAAAACAAGAGCACAGTCGAGCGGATGCCAGCCCTCAGCTGTGGGTGCAGTTTTGAATATAAAAAATAAAAATTGACCTTTGACCTTGACCTTGAAGGATGACCTTGACCCTTCACCACTCAAAATGTGCAGCTCCATGAGATACAAATGCATGCCAAATATCAAGTTGCTATGTTCAATATTGAAAAAGTTATGGCCAAGGTTAAAGTTTTGGGACAACGCGGAAGACGAGAGGGCTATGACAATACCTCAGGTTTTCTTCGAAAACAGCTGAGCTAAAAATGACATCTAACTAAAATTATTGACCCATGACAGACAAGTTTTAAGAGTATCCAAATATTTTGAAGTCAACAGTACCCATTTAATGTTTTACTGAAAATATTTTTAAATTTAGCTTTGAGGTTAGAATAAACATTTGCAACATTTATTATTTTTTGTAAACATATTTATCTCACAACATAACATCAACAATGTACTGTACCATGTCAAAAGACATCAGTGCCTTCTTAAGTATGTCAGGAAGGTTCCCTTCTGCATCAAGCACGGGGTACTAAAATCATACAGAAATCACACAGAAATCACAACAGTTAAGAGTTTTAACTGCGAGACTGAGGTGAAGAAAATGACTTCAAATCAATAAATAGAAAACCAACAAACAAACATGATCTAAGTCAAAAAAAATAGCATTAACTCGATTTTATATCACTGGTTGTTATTCTATAAATTGATTTGTAGTAAAGGATAAAACAAGAAAATCAGGATACTTTTTGGATAAAGTATGGGCAACAGCAACTCTTTAACTTTTGGGCAGCGGGACTTGTGTACCCTTAAATTCCAGATTATTAAATTTCTTTGCATTCTTTTGTAATTCAACAATTATAGTGAATTCTGTTATAATTCGTTTTAATAAGAACTCAACCTTGTAACAATATTCTTGGGTCTAATGTCCTAATTATGTAAATAAAGTAGCAATCCCCTATCATGTTTGTCAATGACCATGGAATGAACGTGATGAAGCCCGAACAACTCTTCCTGGATGCTGAAGTTACTGTAAACATGCCTTAATACAATCACGAGCAGCTCCCTATGCGAAAGAAATCCCGACCCCAGTCTGAAAGACTTGCAAAGATTCTCTCTTATTTAAGTATCAAATGGTATTACTGACCTCGCCCTGCATGTAGAGGCTGAGTGCTGCCTGATCCGAGGAGCTGGACACACGAGTGCTCAGCAGACGGATGCACTGCTTGAGGTTGGCGATCTGGGAGAGGCCACACACCTCCTTGAAGTCCGACAGCGCCGTCTGCACGTTATCACGAAGGTCTGTGCCGTCTCTCAGAGGCTGAATGGCAATCTGGCATCGAGAGGTATGAGACTTATCAAGCTTGTGTTCTTATAAGAGGTGTGGGGCCATGTTTTTTAATACAGACTAATGTATATATTGTCCATAAAAGCTGTGTCTTTAAGATATTTGTACAACATTTGATTATATACATTCACAGCCACTATAAAGCAGTGTGTTCAAAATTGATAAATAGAATGTGCTGACCTCACAATTTTTCATAGTGTCCTAAATGATCAAGCTTTTGACTGTAATTATGTTTACAGGGTCAGTAATCAAATATCTAAGCTGCGTGCTTTGTGGTTAAAGATAAACAAGGTTTTTCAAGCTTTGACCTGGTCCATGTTTTTTAACGGACCGGAACCACTTTTGAACTCAACCAACATATCATTAAGACGAACATTTTGACAAAGTTACATGAAGATTGGGCATAAAATATGACTTCTACAGTGTTTACAAGGTTTTTCTTTTTTTTTTACCTAGTGACCTAGTTTTTGACCCAGCATGAACCAGTTTCGAACTCGATCGAGGTATCATTGGGACAAATCTTCTGACCAAGTTTCATGAAGATCGGTCAAGAAATGTGGCCTCTAGAGTGTTTACAAACCAATGTCGACGACGGACAGACGGACGACGGACAAAGACCGATCCTAAAAGCTCACCTGAGCAATCAGGTGAGCTAAAAAGCTTTCGAACCGCAGTGAAATAAAAAATATCAAACAAATTTGCGACTGTATAGTCTCAGAATATGTGTTGAACAAGAGCTAGAAAGAAAAACATTCGGGCAACTAAGAACTACTGGTAGTTACCTTGAATGTTTCGTCAATGTTTTTCACCCCTATGGCTTTCATGCTTGTGTAGTCTCTTTTCCGCTTTGCCTTTTTCACTGACATTCCTCGTCTATTGGACTTCTATGAAAAACAAACAAGAGTGCAAACTTGCCACAAACTACACAAGTGTAAATGTGGAAGTGGAAACACACTGTAGACCCTGGAGCGTGACCAGTTTTGACCCCATGTGATTGAAATAAACAAAAATTATTACAATGTTACATACCAAATATAACAGGTAAACCTTTTGACCTTGAGCATTCAGGGGACAATATTTGTTTCCAAGTAACACTGCTATATAAGTGTATATCAACTACTTTACCCCTTTTGGTGTGGCCAATTTTGACTAAGGGTAATGATTTAATTAAACTTCAATGGCCAATACATGATGTTACATAGCTAATCTTGGCTTAGTACTTTCACAGATGTACATTTGTGCTTATATAGTCTTCTACAGTAATAATAATTATGTTACAGAAATTCCATGTTGAAAAGGGGGCATAAGTTTTAACCCTTTGAGCGCTGGAATCGGATTTTGAAGGCCTTTGCAAACAGTTTGGATCCAGATGAGACGCCACAGAACGTGGCGTCTCATCAGGATCCAAACTGTTTGCTATTCTGATAGTATTCTTTGAAAAAAAATGAAAGAAAATGCTAATTTTAGAAATTCAGCAGACGACATTTTAGCAGACGACAAATTTCCCAGCATGCAAAGGGTTAAGNACAATCTATGCACATGAATTGGGCCCGGTCACAATCTATGCACATGAATTGGGCCCGGTCACAATCTATGCACATGAATTGGGCCCGGTCACAATCTATGCACATGAATTGGGCCCGGTCACAATCTATGCACATGAATTGGGCCCGGTCACAATCTATGCACATGAATTGGGCCCGGTCACAATCTATGCACATGAATTGGGCCCGGTCACAATCTATGCACATGAATTGGGCCCGGTCACAATCTATGCACATGAATTGGGCCCGGTCACAATCTATGCACATGAATTGGGCCCGGTCACAATCTATGCACATGAATTGGGCCCGGTCACAATCTATGCACATGAATTGGGCCCGGTCACAATCTATGCACATGAATTGGGCCCGGTCACAATCTATGCACATGAATTGGGCCCAGTTTTCCCAGAGTGCAGCTTATATACTTATTATGTGTGTTTCTAGCAACTTAAGAGAGCGAAAAAGTGTTCAGCATAATAATGCAAATCTTAATTTCAATTTGATGTGTATTGCATTATAAACATCACTCTGTTTCTTTCAATTATCCATGTATAAATATATAATTTATAATGCATCACTCTTTCATTGCAACATAAAATACCTTATTATGAGCTTAGACAAAGAATGTTTTGCTACAGAAAGCTAGGACAGATATGTCATTTTGAAACCTTTGTCCATGGTCAATATTGTCATTAAGTGTACTAAATCTAAGTAGGTGAAATTATACAGTCGATAGCTTCAGCTACCCATGGCTCAGTTGCCCTCTCTACTGTTGCAAGGCTCCCAGCTCACCTGTTTGCATACATTCAAATGGTATGGTGTACTGGCCAATGAACTCGTCCCCGATGTAGTCATCATCCAGGACACAGAACCGCACCAGCGCTAGCTCAGGCAAGTTGATTTGAAACTCAAAACTCTCATCAAATAGTGGATTGTAACCTGCACAAAAACAAATGCAATCATCAGCAACTGTGTTTTATTTGCAGTAAACAATTAAAAATGTGTGTGCAAAGATATCAAATTGATAAAAGGATTTTTTTTAGCTGTTGAGAAAACAATGAACATATAAAACAAATTAATGTAAATCATACAAAAATCTTATTTAAAAAATCTAACATCAAAATGTAGCAAATTTAAAAAATAAATTCATTGAGCACCACCCACCATTGTGTGGCACAGTTTTGGTTCGTTCCTCTGCACAGTCAGCGGGTATTCCGAAGATCTCTATGGTAACGTAGGGATCGGTGACATCGCCCCGGGCCCCCGAACCCTTGGGCTTCGGGAAGTATTGACCACTGATGATCTAACAAACAAACCAGCTATGTAAACTTGGAGATTGACATGTAAACTTTTATTTGTATTAAGGTTTGAGAAATTAAAATGATTTGTTAGCAATTAAATTTCATAAACAAGATGTGTTTGTGAAACACTATGTCCCCTTTTGAGCGATTTTGACCCATATATTTGACCTTTGACCTTGAAGGATGACCTTGACCTTTCACCACTCAAAATGTGCAGCTCCATGAGATACACATGCTTGCCAAATATCAAGTTGCTATCTTCAATATTGCAAAAGTTATGGCCAATGTTAATGTTTTCGGACGGACAGACGGACAGACTGACGGACAGTTCAACTGCTATAAGCCACCCTACCGGGGGCATAAAAATACGGTCTCTAGTGCAATAACGTGCTAGAAATTGACGACAAACTACGCTGGACATAGACTGACTCACAAAAGCTCACCACAAACACTTTGTGACCAGTTGAGCTTAACAAGTTTAAAATGAATTCTCATTAAAATGATAAAATATTATCTTGCACTGTACCAGACTAATAATCTCCTCATATAATATTGTGCACTGATGATGCTGATGAATGCACCAAATAAAGTGTTCAGTCATATCACCCAACTACTGTCAAATATGGACTAAAAATCTGAATTAAATCTGTTTAACAAACAAATGCGTTGAATTGATATCCCCCGCCAATTTCAAAATTTTGTGACAAACCGAATGACGGACCAACGAACAATGCCTATGCTATATCCCTCCTTCTATGGCGGGGGATAAAAACAACCAGTTCCCCATGCATACCTTGATGTGCAGTATCTGTGGGGACACGCCAGGTATGACCTCTTTGGTGTTGGCACTGAAGTACGCAATCTCCTCACGCATAATGGCAGGCTTGAGCACGAACCCACAGCCCCCGTTCTTGTGGAACCAGCCGTTGTACAGGTCCATCATCAGACCCGGCGTCTGGTAGTTCAGGGCCACTGCAAGGGGGTGGCAAGAAGGGAATGAGTAAAATGGTGTGAAATACATCTTGCATCGACAGAATGATGGATTTTTAGCCACCTTTGGACAACAAGGGTGTATTGAGGTTGCGGTGGCGTAGTGGATATGGTGTCTGTTTAGCAATCAGAAATCACAAGTTGGATCCCCACTCATGGAACGTTTTTTGTTTTTTTCTGTTTCAATGATTTTATTCATGTTGTATTATATGTATATTCAATCAATTTACAAAGACATATGCATGCAGATACTTATGTTACCATATGACTTTACACAAAGAGTGCATTTTTACAACACCATTATAATGTTGAATCCAATATGCATATTACAAAGACATAGAATGTTAAGATCTTCTCTTACAACTACAAATACTGGTTCTACCCAGGAAATGGGGCTCAATGGAGTATTAATAAGCCTGATGCTTTCGATGCAAAAGAGCTAAAACAAATAGGTTTAAACTAAGACCTTTCTGACATATGCTAAAGAAGCAGATACACAGCTATGATACTATAATGGCAATTAAATGATCCTGACAATGCTTATATAATATATATATTTTTTTCATAATCAGCATCACTAGGACTAGCTGTCACTACGTTAGTGTTTCATCACCATCAGTTTACCACAACATAATGTTGCTTAAAGATCACTTTTAATATAGAATTAAACATTCTTCGCAACATAAAATGCAAAAAATTGCTTGGGAGAAAAACATTGCTTGACATCTACTTTGCTTTGAAAATGAACTTAAAATTCAACACAATAAATAACAAAACATTTATCATACTGGTACTGGTACGTATATAATAATACACCTTAAAATCTCACCGCTCTCTCATTCTTACCCATCTGACAGCCACAGTTCCATAGGTCCTGCGGGTTATAGTTGCTCGAGTCCACCCGCATCCCGTTCGGGTAGATCCGGGACAGGAATGTCTTGTTGTGGTTCACAAACTCCTCGGGGCAGGATATCGCCAGCTTCAGCGCCTGGGACTCACTGAACGAGCACATCTCCCAGAAATGTTCTGCAATTGTGTATGAACGTCTTGGGGACATCAGTCATCTCAAAAGTGTGAAAATAAAAGTTTCAATGTTTGATTAAGCAAAAAAAAGTTGAAGCTTGACTTACGGAAACGTTGATTGAAAGACAGAATTATTTTCTTGTGCCTGCAGTAACTAGTTTTGTCTCAGGATTGATGAAAACACCTACCACAATGTGTAGCCAGTTGTAACAATCATGCTACAGAAATTCAGAGAAAGTTTAAAAAGGGGCATAACTTTAGGAATCCTGCATAAAGAAGCAAGGGGCATAAAAATAACTCTCTAAAATATTGGTACCATATTTATACTTATTGCTTAAGAAGATGGTCATGCATTTTCCATGCATAAACAACCACTGAACAGTAATTAATATCATCATTATATTCAAACAACAACACATCTCAAAGTTTTCAGAAAACTGCGATTTATTCATTATCTATATAAAATAATAATTATTAACATTTTGGGAACTCCAGATATATATGTATGCACCATAAATCAGAAAATTGAAGTTAACCCTTTCCCACTCATAAGCAGAGTGAAAATGTCTTTATGCAACCAGCATCAAACCAGAATAACCTGCGAGTAACTCGCAGTCTGTTCCGCTTTTATGCTATTTGCTCTTCATCAGTATCTAAGGGGTTGGAAATGAACCATTAAAACTTGAAATCTATGAAGAAAGGTCTTGAATTTAATTTGATTTTCTAAGGGACAACAAACGTGCAAAATGTGCAGGGATTTTTTTCCCTCTTTGAAAATGATTGTTATTTTTTCAAATTTGAGAAGTTCCCTCACTCAAATTTTCAAAATTTAAAGAAGCTTGTGACTCAAATTTTCACATTAAAAAAAAAATCATGACTCATTTTTTCACAATTTTGAACAGTTTAGACTCATTTTCTTCACAAAATGAAGGGACCAAGGCGGCTTGACAAAGATGTGAAAAAAAGCCCTGATGCATATATAACGGTAGAGGGTTAATGAAGAAAATATGTCACTTACGATTCTGCACAGAGACCTGGAAGTCCTCAAAGCGTGTGGAGACACAATAGTTGACCAGATCAGACAGCTCCCTCGCCAACTTGTGTTTCTTCTTCACTCCATCCTGTACAACACACATTCAATCTTTACTCATTCAATCTAATTATGATAGTTCCTGAATTTCCTAGACAAAGGACTAACTTAAAATGGTTAAAATAAAAAATGTATAAAGCAATTGTCTTTATTAATTCCTGATCTTGAGCACATTTCAGACAAATATACTTCGCATTTCAATTGCAAACATATTTGTCAAATTATGTTATCATCAAGATAATTTTCGCATTGTTATTTTCGTGGCCAATTTACAACTCTTTGTTATTTAGTTAATTCACTTAATNCGAAGAAAATGCTAATTTTAGAAATTTAGCAGACAACATTTTAGCAGAAGACAAATTTCCCAGCATGCAAAGGGTTAATCACAAGGTCCAAAAAACAAGGTCCACATCACATTGTCAAGGTCCAAATAACAAATTTTATTTAATTTCCACAACATATCAGATCATTTAGTAATTAATAAGCAGGAGATGTTGTATATCAATAATTGCTTAAAATACACAGATCATCACACAGCAGCATGAATAATACTTTTGCTGCAAATACAAAGTAGTGATCAACATCACAGGACTTTGAAGCACATGAATATTTAGTGTAGTATAAACAAAAGTAAATGATATAAAACATTGTATATGGTTCAGAAATACCTTAATTAATTGTTATCAGATCATAGTTGAACATTTGTTCTGTATAATACAATGAAAAACATTTAATTTATTGAAAATTAATACGAAAATATTTAGCAATAACAGAGAATTCCATGGCAATAAAAGAAATTTGAAGCATTAACAGGACAATTGATTATGGAAAAAATATTCTTCAACCATTGAAATCCATCTTGCCTCATTAAGATGGCACGGACAAAGGGATTCAGAAGATACATAGAAAGTTCTAGGTGCACTTTCCCTACTCAGTGATTTCTCCCCCACTAGTAATGATCAGACGACAATGCCAGTTGGCATCTCATTGTGAGCCATCCCTCATTAGGAAGGCAAATAGCAGCCTCAAAAAAAACACAACCGGGCTTTGTCCACATGATCTACGAGCGATTGAATATTGACACTATGAGGCTGTTTTCATGTTTTCTTGTTTTCACTGACATCCAATACTGAAGAATGTCTAAGAATATTGGAAAGATTTCAAGAATGAATGTTTAACTGAATTAATACACAACAGATGATGAATGGTATTATGTGGGACACAGTCATAAATAAATATGAACCTCACTCTGGGAAAACAGGGCTCAATGAATGTGTATAAAGTGTTTTCCCAGATAAGCCTGTGCAGTCTGCAGAGGCTAATAAGCGGCTACTCTTTCCGTCTACACTGGATTTTATTTTTTTTAAAGATTTCCTTAAAACCAAAAATTCCATTAAAATGGAAAGTGTCGTCTATTAAGCCCCGTTTTCCAAGAGCTTGACTCAAATGTTATAAAAACAAAATTTACAAAGAGCAAAAATACTTGGCAAATGGAACTTACTTGTTAAGATTTTTTTCATTCTCAAATCGATATAGGAAAACACATAAAATATCATGGATCTTATTTGTTTCTTATTAGACAACAACTGATGCCTGCAGCCAACTATGTATGTTTGCCTTTTTATACCAGGAGAGAAGGATCTTTATTGTGCTGATATTCAACTAGAAACATCTTTGCGGTGAAGTATATACATTAACGAACACAAACAAGTGAAAGAGTGTGGTACACTGTCACTCAGGAAAATGTATGGGTGCTTATTTCAAGATTTCAAGTAATTTCAATTTTATTTTTATTCACAGAGGTTTCCATAAATCACATTGAACTGAAGGTATCCGGTGAAGCATCACACCACATTTTTAGTTCAGCCAAGTTTGATGAAAATGTATCAAGTGCTTAAAAAAATTGCTGGTACCAATGTTCTGACCCTAGTCAACAACAGACTTAATGGCATAAATAAACAAGACTATTGCCAAGCAATGATGTCCCCTACCAGCTCCACCATTGTCAGATTTTTTTTTATATATTTGTTGCCATAGCAACCAAATTTTTTGATGTAGGAACAAAATGAAATGACGTGCATAATGTCCATATTGCCATCTATCCATGTTTCAAGTTTCATGAAAAAATATGAAGATCTTTTTAAAGTTATTGCAGGATCCAGAAAAGTGTGACGGACTGACAGACAGACAGACTGACTGACTGACTGACTGACTGACTGACTGACTGACTTACTGACTGACCGACTGACTGACTGACTGACTGACTGACTGACTCACACACACACAGAGCGCAAACCATAAGTCCCCTCCGGTGAAACCGGTAGGGGACAAAAATAAGAGGGCCAAAGGACCTTGGTTGCTCACCTCAGACTCGAGGAACTTAACTGTTCTGAGCAGAACTTTAAAATTTTCAATAAATACATTAAAGGGAAACAAGTAACCCAGGGCAAGGCCATATTTGATAACAGGGAAATTATTTGAACAAAACTGGTAGAGGACTACCATAAAATTGATCAGGCAAAATATCTCTGGGCCTTGTGGTTTCAAAGGATATTTTTCAAAAGTTTTCACTATATACACACAAGGAAAACAAGTAACCCAAAGGTGGGGCCAGTTTTGATCAAATGAGCATGATCTGAACAAATTTGGCAGAGGACTACCATACAATGTTACACACCTACAACCAAACCAGAGGACTACCATACAATGTTACACACCTACAACCAAACCAGAGGACTACCATACAATGTTACACACCTACAACCAAACCAGAGGACTACCATACAATGTTACACACCTACAACCAAACCAGAGGACTACCATACAATGTTACACACCTACAACCAAACCAGAGGACTACCATACAATGTTACACACCTACAACCAAACCAGAGGACTACCATACAATGTTACACACCTACAACCAAACCAGAGGACTACCATACAATGTTACACACCTACAACCAAACCAGAGGACTACCATACAATGTTACACACCTACAACCAAACCTTAGGGCCCTGTAGTGTCAGAATATAAGATGTTTATGGTTTTCATTATATACATAACAAGCAAATTGGTTGAATTGATATCCCCCGCCACATACATTTTGTTTAAGGATGGGTGAAAATCGGACAGACGGACGGACGGAGGGACGGACTGACAGAAAAAACCTATTCTTTATCACAGGCGGAGGGATAAACTTGATAGAGGACCACCATGCCCTGTCTCATTCTTAATACCAAACCTTTCGGCCTTGGGCTTTCAGAAGAAATGTTTGAAGTTTTCATGATGTATACTTAAGGGAAACAAGCTATACCCAGAGAGGGGACGATTTTGACCCCACAGGCATGATTTGAACACATTTGGCAAAGGACGACTATAAGATGTAATATGCTAAAACTTGCAACCCTGGCCACTGGCCATTGTTGTTTTCGAGAAGATTTAGGAATTTTATTTGCTAAATAAATCATGTGATATCTGAGATGCCATTTGCGATGACAAGGGTATAATTTGAACAAAATATAGTAAAGTACCAATAGATGATGTTGCATTCCAAATATTGAACCTCTGACCATGTGGAGAAGATTTCATTTTAAAAATCTATTTTTTTAGCTCCTGTAGGCTTTACATTAAATGGACCAGAAATATTTGAACATATTTGGTATAGGGTCATCCAAGAATCATTTCTGTGAAGTTTCAATAAAAAAATCATTTGTGATCTGGTGAGCTTTAAATCTTTTACTGACAGAGAACAAACAACATTCGCACAAAATGGACAAGCACAAATCTATAATGCCCCCCCCCCCCACTTAAGGTTGGGACACAAACTTATTGACTAAAAGGGGCCATAATTCTCCTTAATTCGAAGACAAAATGAACCACATACGGAGAAGAATCAGTGCAATTTCAAATATAGATGAATATGCCCCTAATATATCTGATGTAAGGCAGGGGTGGGCAGAGAGGGCGACTTGGGTGATATTTTCGCCGAAAGTTTGATAACTTCGCTTTTTTTCAATCAGCTAGGCCGACCCCTGTAAGGATGGACAAGGGCAAAGCTATATGCCCCAACAACCTTCTATAGTTGAGGCATAAAAACAACAACATAAAGTAAATGTTACAAACATACACTATAAAGAATTCTCCTGATTAATGCACATATACTGACCATGTTCTTGAACACACATATCAATAAAGCCTCACCTTTTTGTTGTTTTTGCGTTTCTCTGACTCCAGCCCCTCATCTTCATCAGTGACCTCCCCTTCCTCCATCTCTGTCACATCACTGGCTAGCTTCTTGCCCTACACACAGACATGGCCATGTTTAAATACTTATTGATTAAGCACTGCCCTAAACACAGACATTGTGATATGTAACTACTTATTGATGTAGGGTACTGCCCACTGTTAGTTTTGCCCACTACAATGTTGAATTTACCAGATCTGTTTTTGTACTTAATACATTCCTTAATCTTAATGCTTCAACAATACTACTGACATTACAGTCAACAATAATATCATTTTATCAAGCCACATAAAAACACTAACTACATATAAAATCACATGAGTTTTAATTTAGCCGTCCAATTTACTCGACCAAACTGCCCTACGAAATTGAAGATACTTACTCACAGAACGGTAAAATGAAAATTTTCACAAAATAGTTCTTACAAACTAAGAACAAGAGGGCCAAGATGGCCCTAGTTCACCTGTGAAATGAGCTTGCCCAGTGGCATGATTTGAACAATCTTTGTCACATACATGTATCAAATATCAAAACTGCGTGCTTTGTGGTTAAAGATAAACAAGGTTTTTCAAGCTTNCTGTTCAAGCAAACTAACAATTCTCAGGAAAAAAACAACTGATATATTTGAAGAAATAAGATGGCATATGTAACAACACTATCACCTTCATTATGTCACTTATGCATTGACGAGGCAACTAGAAATCAATACGGTAGCTTATAGCCAACTGTATTAGAAACATAAGTTTAAAAAGTTAATCAAACTGAATTAACCCTTTGCATGCTGGGAAATTTGTCGTCTGCTAAAATGTCGCCTGCTGAATTTCTAAAATTAGTATTTTCTTCGATTTTTTTTCAAAGAATACTATCATCAGAATAGCAAAACATCTGGATCCAAACTGTTTGCAAAGGCCTTCAAAATCCGGTTCCAGCGCTCAAAGGGTTAAGTCAATGGAAACAAAAACAATAACCAAACTAATCTCTGTGACAGATCAGGGCCTATGAAAACAGAGAGATGCTCTGCTTTCACTTGTATTACATGTAGTTAGGGGGATATTGTGTAGTAAGGGAGATATTCTGAATGCAAAATTGATGCATATTATTGGCATTCGTCTAGGCTGCTTTTAAAGAAATTGTCTTTTAAATACTGCTGATGTCTGCTTCACAAATACATTAACATGCATGTTATACCAAATAGGATGTGCAATATCATGAGAAATANCAAAGACCGATCCCAAAAGCTCACCTGAGCAATCAGGTGAGCTAAAAATGTAAATAATGCTTTTCAGCAATATTTTTGCAAAACTGTTTTTTACCAGCATTGTGTTTGAACTACCTTCAAAGTACAAAAGCATTCTTGGTGTAGTGATGGGGTGTTATTTTTTGCTTCTAGAGAGGCCCCAGGTCTGAGCCCCAGGGCAAGCTTATTGTTTAAATTAATCTTTGGCCTTGTTATTATAATTATTTAAAACTATTCCAAATATTACATCTTTGTCAGTAAATTCATTACAAGACATTAAAAAACAAGAGATGTGTTTGTCAGAAACACAATGCCCCCTACAGCGCCGACTTGAAAAAGACTGGTTTTTGACCTTTGACCTTGAAGGATGACCTTGACCTTTCACCACTCAAAATGTGCAGCTCCATGAGATACACATGCATGCCAAATATCAAGTTGCTTCAATATTGCAAAAGTCATGGCCAATGTTAGTTTTAGGACGGACGGACGAACAGACAGATGGACAGACTGACGGACAGTTCAACTGCTATATGCCACCCTACCGGGGGCATAAAAACAATCTGTGAACCAGTCCCATTAAAGCAGTAAAAGGTGAACATGAATAAACATTTCCCACTTATTGCCGAAAGGGCCAATCAGCATACATAAGATAAGGTTGACAATACATTCTGGCTTCAACAGGTGAATTACATACATCATACATGCATTTCATTTCAGCATTACATTGTGTATACCTTAATGAGGATTCTATTTTTCAGCTCTTCTGGGCTGGGCAGCGTTCCATGTTCCAGGTCCACCTTCCCCGAGAAGAGCCTGTCACCAAGGATACTGGTCATGTGGTCCACCATGACTTTCTGCTGCTTCACGCTACAGTGGTTCTCAATGGACAGTATCACAGGATATCTGGAGAGAGATACCAGATAAAGATTACACCCTAAATATACAAACTACTTAAAATCTCTTCACACAAATTACAAAAATATTTATCACTAAGGCATGCACAGGGGTGCACAGGGGTGTGATTGAGGCCAAGTAAGAGGGGAGGAAAATTCTGTCGACTGATTTTGATTACGCGATTCACGGGCATATCGCAATGACAAACCTTAAAACAAACATTAAAATAAACAATCCATAATTATATTTAACATACTGAGGATGCAAAGTAAACAGTATTTATTGTGATCAAAAACAGCAGTTTTTCAGTGTTTTGGATTTATACAGTAAATGACCTTATTAAATATCACATGGGGGAAACATTAACAAATATAAACAAACACACTTGAGTGTTCTTGTTATGTTAATGGTGTTTTAAACTGAGTTAAATTAATATATTTAATGTGTTTACCTTTCAATATCATGCATTTCACATCTTCAGTTCAATGCTATTTCAGTTAACTGAACAGCGTGACAAACATAATTAAGCAGAATATGCATTTGCATCTGATTATACACAGATTTACTTACATATAAATCAAATCATGTTTGTCTATTTCCATTTTCGAACGATACTCTTTTAAATTGTATTACTTTGCGAGTAGACTGAACTCCATTGAATTTGCAAACACTGGTTTCCGTGACACAAATTCACTGTGCACATTTGTAAACAAAATATGTGTTGCTTGTATCTAAAACGTAGTCTTTATCGTTGACAAACATATTTCATTATTCCACTCTAACTATATGATGTCAGTCGTTTATTCGATTGATTTTTGTCATTTCGATAATGTTAATTTTTGCTTCACTACGGCGCCCTTTGCAAACAAATCAGCACAGAAATACCAAGCTCATTTTCAAAGACTGATTTTAATTGGAAGATTGGGAAACGACAGCCAATGACATCGCTCGTTTCAAAAATGGATAGGCAGAATCTACCAGGGTAATATGCGGAGAGATTTCGCGGGCCGCGCGCAAGCCGCAGATATTTTGGGCCGCTTATGAAATACGTCCGCGGAATCGGTCGTACCCCCTCTCTCCCCCAACATTTTTTTTTACGAATTCATTAGAATCTCAGAAATGACCCCCAGGACAACCCGATCCGCGGAAATCTGCGGAAAAATCACACCCCTGATGCACAAAACTCTTTACAACAAACGTGTGTTGATTTATAAACTACAAGCCCTCAATACTTTTCAAGCATAATGTAAAGTTTGTGAGTTATTTTTTTTCACATTGAAATGTGGTTAAGTATTTTACACTTGGTGAACACAAAAATAAATGGATTTTGCATAGAAAATTTGAGAGTTGTGACAGACCGAATTCAGTTATGATTTCCCATAGACCTGTAAACGCAGGTTTTTCTGAATACTCAACACAATATTTGTATAGTAGTAAATATCTATGAAAGGTGAATCAGTTGGGTTTTGTGTTTTTTTAAACGAATTTCATGCCATGAAGTAAATATGATTTTATGTTCAATCATTTGAAGAAAAAAAACATCATTAAACAATAATGGGTATAAAATGTTTAACTTACCTTATAAATTTGGGTGCAAGAACATTGCTTTTATTGACACCATTCACACAATTGGATGGGTTTGTTAAAATTAAAATTTTATTCCAAAGGTACATCATTCTGTTTTCTAATTTCATTTCTTCAAAATTTTACAAACAGGTCATGATAAGCTTTTGAAAATATTGATGAACAATACATACTGCGAAGATGCAAAAGCGTGCATGTTTATTGCCTCGATGACTTGTTTGAATGAGATTTTTGAGGTGAGAGTGTGGCCATGGTAGATGACAGGTTCATCATTGCTGCCGTCCCAGCAGTCCACTGAAACACAGGAAATACACACCGTCAGCAAACTACACTGAGCCTTGTTCTGGGCAAAATGCATGTGCGTAAAGTGTCATCCCAGATTAGCCTGTGCAGTCTGCACAAGCTAATCAGGGAAGACACTTTCCACTTTTATGGAGTTTTTTGTTTTTAAGTCTCTTCTTAATGAAAATCTAGGTCAGGCGGAAAGTGTCACCACTGATAAGCCTGTGTGGGCTGCCTTTCTCTCCTGTGGATTATTCAAATAAGAACACACTGCCATATACCCGTATTAAAGAACATTGGTTGAATTATAAAGATTGTAGTCAAGACACAAAGTAAAATATATTGTTCTGGTTGTTCAGAAGAAGTTCGGTTATTAAAAAAGCTTAAGGCACTCATAAAACTAATAATATTAGTTATGGTTTTCTTTTTTATGTTTAGTTCTTTGCTTTAATTTTCCATAGTTCAGAAGTATTATGATCAACGGAACAAAATAGGATCGTTTAATAACTGTAGTCAGAGATTGTCTCAGTCCGCACAGGCTAATCAGGGACAATGCTTTCCACCGTAACAGGACTTTTGCAAAGAAGAGACTTTTTTTATATGAAAAATATCATAAAATCAGAAAGTGTTGACCCTGACAAGCCTGCGCAGACTGCACAGGCTAATTTGGGATGACACTTTACGCACATGCATTAAACCCCTTTTTCAAAGAACGAAGTTCATAAATAATAGAATTTCCAATAACTACCAAGGGGCTTCACTGTGGCTGATTCAACGCACATAACTTCAGCACTCTGTTGAATAATATAAGTGCTAAGCTATATGGGAAGTCATCATATTTCATAAATAATGGAATTGCCAATAACTACCAGGGGTCTTCACTATTGCCAATTCAATGCACGTACAACATGTACCATTTTTGATCTCTTTTCTCTCTGGAATCGAACAATCATTTATTCAGACAAACAATAGAATTCGCACTCAATGAAATGTCAGTGGGCGTTAAGGTTTCCAAAACTGAGGCACCATGAATCAATAAACACATCAAAAGCTCACAATTTGTCTGTTAATGTGCATACTATCTCTCTTCGTTACTTTCACAATATAACATTGCATCTCACCCCTCCTACTCTTTGAAAGTGTCGGGGCTTAACAAAACGCAGTCGTCATATTTCTACGTTAGGAAATATTCCAGACAAGGATATTTTGGGAATTTAAATACACGCTGGGGGAAACTATATACAGGCTGCTGTAATAAATATAAGAATCAGAAATGTTTCCAGATGAACATAATGGTAATTTGTCAAGGAAATGTCAGTTTTTCTGTGGGCTGGAGCTGTTGGCTATTCTAAGAGACTGACATGTTTTGTTGGCAAGGAAGCCATACAAATTGCAAACAGACACTTTTTACTATCTCAATGACAACAAGAGCAAATGATGAAATTGTATTGAAGCCAGATTTGTAGGTTGAAGATGAGGGCACATGTCCAGGTTAAAGAAATCTAATGGCGAAAAAAATCCAAAATGTTCATTTATGTTCATTGAATAGTCAATCAACAGTAAATGTAAACTTGACCATTGCATTTAAATCATTTTTAATAAAGAACCTAGTTCAAGTGTTAGCAATATTATAGAATTCAAGAAGAAAATCTTAAGCTTAAGCTACCTGGACCCAAAACTATTCTGAATACAATTTTGGCTAAGGACCACCTAATGACAATTTGTGAGCAATTGCTTGATTAGAAGAAAACATCATTAAGACATACTAATATTTTTAGCTATGACGGCCATCTTGGTCACTGAAGAAGAACCATGTACACATGTATGGTAAAGGCATCTCAAAAACAAATATATGCATATTTTCAAAATTGGTCAAGAAAGGAAGAAAATATGACAGGAATACAAAACTTGAATGCAAATTCTTAAAGACAGATTTATGCCTGCACAACCGCCAGCCTGATAACCCCATTTTCACTACTTTATTCGCCAAACTCAATGACATTAATCTCCATGTGTGATCATAATCAAATAACGGCCATTATTATTTTCATGGACCTGAAATTATATCCACGAAGATGTAAACATTTCAAATTGACCCAGAGTTCACATAAGCAGGTATGAAACAGTCTTTTGGGTCTGCCTTTTAAAACTTCAAAATAATGACCATTCCAAATGATTGTTGAATTATAAATACACTCTGATTTCACAAATCTTTGAATAAGATTTGTCCTGCTTCTAATGTATCTTCATAACTACTTTTTTATTAAATTTGTATAGCTTTGGCATGCATTATTGTAACATGACTGCTTGTACTGTACTTTCTTAGTATTCCAGCGATGTTTGTATGCAAATTTACAGTGCATGTTGACAAATAAAATGTATAAAAAAAAGAAAAGAAAAAGATGTTTCCTCCCTGTTACAGTGGAATCATGCTTAGGGTGCAGATGAAGATGGCTGAAGTGTAAACTGTCTAAATTACACAACTCACATTCAATGCATCGACATCCCTTCTTGAGAGCCCGAATATAGGCGTCCACACTGGAAGGGCCTTTTAACTGATCCTCTAACAAGTACCTGCGATCGGAAACATGTAACATTATATACATGCGAGCCTTGTTCTGGGAAAACTGGGCTTCATGCATGGTCATAAAGTGTGGAAATTTTCATTAAAAGGAAGTCTCGTCCAAGCAAAACTCGAGTTAAAGCAAGCGCATCGTCCACACAGGCGTTCTCTTTGACGACACTGCGCACATGCATTAAGCCCAGTTTTCCCAGAACGTGGCTCATATCATAGGCATATGATGTTAACCCTTTGCATGCTGGGAAATTTGTCGTCTGCTAAAATGTTGTCTGCTGAATTTATAAAAATAGCATTTATTTCGATTTTTTTTCAAAGAATACTATCAGAATAGCAAACAGTTTGGATCCTGATGAGACGCCACGTTCTGTGGCGTCTCATATGGATCCAAACTGTTTGCAAAGGCCTTAAAAATCCGGTTCCAGCACTGTAAGAGTTAAAGTAAATATTGCACAATGAGAAGAGTGGTGTCAACAGAAGCTGAATTTATATTTAAAATAATACACAGCTCGCTTTATGTTAAGTTAATAAATTGTGGCATTTGAAAATTAAGCAGAGAAATGGAAATTAAAACGGGAAAACAAAGTAAGGTATACCAAACAGTTTTTACCCTGTAGGACATTGTTTTAACAAAGTTTGTAGAGAAAAAACAATACAATGTTACAAACCAAATATCTAATCTTTGTGCCTTGTGGTTTTAGAGGACATTTAAAAAAAAGTTATTTTACTATTTGAGTCAATATCAATAATTTTACCGTCTGGTTGTGGCCAGATATGACCCCAGAGTCATGATTTGATGAAACAAAGTAGACCGCCAATATAAAATATTACATACCAAATACAACACAACTGAATGTTGCATATACAAGAATAATAATGTAACAGAAATTCTATTTTGAACAAGCAAATTTGTTGAATTGATATCCCACGCTAATTTCAACAATTGTGACAGACAAAATAACTGAAACGCCAATTGTATATCCCTCCCCCTATGGCAGGGGATAAAAAGGGGGTATAATTGCAGCAATTGTTATTGTAGGATGATAAAAATCGCATATGCAGAACTTCATATCATAAAAAACAATGATATCAAGTTTTAATGCCTCCAAGCAGAAAGTTTTTGCCTTCGGAAAGACGCCCATGGTGATTCCAATATATCCCCCCAGCCCCTTAAATTTGTAACCCTGTGTACAAATAGAGGTCAACTTTAATTTGAAGTGAACTAGCAATAAAATAGCAACCAACATTATGTTATGTGAACTAGTAATAACAGTAGAAGAACATACCATCTAAACTATCAATTAATATCAGCAAACTTACGTATTATGTGAACTAGCAATAAAATAGTGGCTTAGAGGCTGGGTCATGTCCTGACAGACCGTGTGGTGTTCAGGCTCGAATATATCACACTCCTCAGACAGCAGGTAGTAGGTGAATCCTGAAACAACAAACAAGCAAATTGGACCCGTGTGCATATACTGAGCTTTAGAGGGCGGAACATAATATTGAGGGTTGAAGGTGACAGTGTATAGAAATATGCCAAAGAGAAAAGAACACAATATCGAAGGTTGAATGTGATATTGTGTAGAAATATACACTTATGGATACTTTTTACTTTGACATAAAATTTGATAATTCAAAATAGCATCCCGTATCCTCTATGTTACTCATGACTTATATATTTCTAGTAAAAATGTATTTATGACTATATTCCAAGAAACTGTCTGCATTTGGAGGAAGACAACACCAATAAAGTTTCATCACATCTCTTGAGAATTTGTCTGCAGACATTACAGTCAGAAATAGAGAAAGATGGAGAAACTTGGGCATAAATAACACATCCGATTAGTAAGATATAGCTAATGTCTATTGCAGTAATCTAATTACATTCTTTGTTAGGATCAATAAATGCACCAGGAGGTGGCACAACCCTTTCCACTTTCATATAATTGAATTGACCAAATGGGAATCATAAACTAAAAATACTTCACCTCTTAAGTCTAGTCAAGTATTCCAGACAAAATGTTAACATATATTATATCTTTCTTAGATGAGATGATCAAAGTAGATGTTAAAATAATAACGTCTGACTTGTGTTTATAAAAGAATAGAGACAGATAAGTCCTTAGAGACTTGTAAATGATGTAGAATAAAGGAAAACTGTGCTGGTCTGATTAATGACAAGTGAAGAAAAGCCGATATTCCAGGATAACCTGAGACCTTTTGTAATAAATCATGAACTAAAAGGGCTTATAGCTGTATCAATAGAATTCATCTCAGATCATCTTAGGTGTTAACAGTTGCAGCTAGGGTTCTTCTTTCAGTTTGAAATAAACGTAATTCCTGGATCACTAACTAGGAGTTACCAGAGTTGTTAACCCTTTCACACTCAGAAGCAAAGTGAAAATGGCTATATGCAAACAGCATAAAACCAGAACAGCCTGCGAGTAGCTCGCAGTCTGTTCAGGTTTTACGCTGTTTTCTGCTCATCGGTATCTTAGGATTGGAAATAAAGCCTTTGAAAAGTGAATCTAGTAAGAGAGGTCTTTAATTTAATTTGATTTTCTAAAGGACTACAAATGCATGAAAATGTGTTTCTAAGCAGTAAAGGATTAAACCAGGACAGAGAAAATGGGGCTGAAACATGGGCCACTTTAAGGTGGTGATCATTTGTGTCACGTTCTGAGAAAACTGGGCATAATGCATGTGCGTAAAGTGTCATCCCAGATTAGCTTGTGCAGTCCGCACAGGCTATACAGGGACGACACTTTCCACCTAAATTGGATTTTTGCTAAGAAGAGACTTCATTTAAACGAAAAATGTCAAAAAAGCGGAAAGTGTCGTCCCTGATTAGCCTGTGTGGACTGCACAGGCTAATCTGGGACGACACTTTACTCACATGCATTATGCCCAGTTTTCTCACAACGCGACACATTGGAGAGGTGATGATTACCATCAATGCCGAGGTGTCCTTTCCGCTTCCCTTCCTTTGATGGCTCAAATTTATTAATAACCTCCAAGCACTTTTCTTTCGTAATTCGTTGCATCTGTAAATAGAAGCAGGAGTTATATTTGTATCTATAGTAACACGTGTCGCTATATTATCTCCTTTGATTTATACATAGAATTCATGACCTGGAATAACGTGAGCTGTCCCAAGACAGAAAACTAGAATTATCTTCCGCTTTGATAGCAATATGTATGTTTTCTGAGATTCATCTTATATAATGACCCACACGACTAATCTGAAAATCAATATCTGCAGTAGTTATATAGCATATGTTATCTAAAACATGAACATTTATAAAGTAAAACATGAAATGTGACCATGCCAAGAAATTAGATTTTCAAATGTTTACCAATTATTTTAGGTGAATTTAATTAACTTTGCAACCAAGGTCTGAAAGGGGCATATTTCTGCTAAATTTTAGGTCACAGTTTCTGAACTTGGTCAGTAATGACCAAGAACATATGTGTTAAGTTTCAATTTAGAACCTGTAAAAGAAACTAAAATATGGAGATATCGCATGTTTACCATGACCTATTTTTAAATTTACACAAAAGGGATAATTGTGCTATATTGCGGGACAGAGTTATGGGACAGTGACCACACACAATGACCCTGAACACAAGAGTGAAGTTACTAAATACCTGTAGTAGAAACAGTAATACATGTATTGAGATGTTACATGTTTACCTTAACAAAAGCATTACGCAGACACTGATGGCAACATTTGGGCGAGATGTATAGCTCTTAGTATTGCATGAAAAGTCGAGCCAATAATCCAAATAAAACATATATGGCAAGAAAGGAATTAACAGACATTCACAACTGGGCAACTAAAAGTAGCATGTCAAACGAAAATTGTTTTCATAATTATTTGCTTTTAACCCTTAATTCAACCCAATAATACGAGATGCTTAAATAAGACATCTTAATAAATATCTTCAAAGAGACCTATGGTAAAAGCTTTTAGTATCTTAAATAATGTATAAGATGTACAAGATAGGAAATCCAATAATAAGAAACAAATTATTTGTATTATACAGGAATAATCAAACTACCAGTATATGAGGCTGAATATAAAAACATTAATTTTTTAAATTTCTACAGATGAAAAATACTTCTTTTTTGCAACACATTTAAAGTTTTGAAAAAACCTTCACACTACTACAGAAAGCAATGCTATGTATAATGTGTTTCAGTTGAAGTCAAAACGCTACCAAACAAGACAAGAGGGCCAAGATGGCCCTGGGATGCTCACCTGAGTTTAAGACACCATGATATTTTGAATGGTATGGCTGCTTCATGTTTCAAGTTAAGTTCTCACAACAAAATTAATGAGACGGATGGACAAGATTAGCAGTCAATTAACTAGACATTGGCAACTTCCTTTCTTCGCTTGTAATAAAGCTAACGATTTATCGATAAGTGATTTTAGAAACTGGCCCTTAAAATATCATATTTTATTTCAGATTAAAAACACACAACAAAAGAAAACAATATTTAATCAAAGCGCTGAAGGCACTGAATTTGTTCGCTGTTGTATAATCTTAGACACAACTCAGCTTTCAAAATTATGTTATAGCTTTTTATATCGCAAGTTTGAAATGACCACAACCCATTCAAATTTATAAAGAGTGTGTCTTTAAAGCACAGGTCCAGATGTGTGTTTTTTTCAAATCATTGATACAGCTAATCAGTGTGCACAGGCTTATCTTATTTGACATGCATTAAGCCCCGTTTTCCCTGAAAGCAGCCAATATGTACAGATTTAAATGATTAACACTAGACTGGCCAACGTTGTCTTACAAGCTGTTAAATACACACTATGTAGTGTACCAGTGAGAACAGGCAGATGAGGTGGTTATTGTCGTCTGCTAAATTTTACTGCAGTTATCCACACAGGCAGTCATGGGTTACGGGCCCTACCGTAGCTAAGCCATACTGATTTTTCAAAATTGCGTCTACATTGTTTGTGAGCTTCGCTCACAAATAACAAAACTGAGATCAATGTTAAGAAGACAAAAACAAGAGGACCCACTGGTATTCACAACAATGCAAGAGGAGAGTCCCATAGGGTGTTGCTATATACCTTGAAAGAAGAGATTCACATAGGGTGGTGCTATCCAGATTGAAAGTGAAGAATCCCAATCAACAAGAAAACTGGAGACTCCCATATAGTTAAGCGCTACCAACAATGCAATTTGAGACTCCAATAGGTTGGTGATATATTAAAAAATGCAAATAGAGACTCCATAGATTGGTATTATCAACAATGCAAGCAGAGACTACCATAGATTGGTGCTATCAACAATACAAGCAGAGACTCCCATACGTTGGTGTTCACAATAATGAAAGTGGAGACTCCCATAGGGCGGTGCTCACAACAATTATAGTGTAGGATGGCGCTATCCACAATGAAAGAAGAGAAAGAACAAGATAGTCCAGACAATGTCTTTGACATAATAACTAATTTGCATTATTATTTAAACTTCATGACGGGCGACAAGTACTTGTTCCAAAGCAGTTGTGTCCCTTTGCACATGTGACCCAGATTTGAACTCGGCCTAGATATTGTCAAAATAAACATTCTGATCAAGATTAAGTCATAAATCCCTCTAGTGGCCTATAGAATGGTAATAAGTTTTTCCTAAGATTTAACCTGGTGACCTAGTTCTTGGACACACATGACCCAGATTCAAACTCCGTCAAGATTTTATCAAGATAAATAATCAGACTAAGTTTATCATGTATTAATGAGGTCTTTCTAAGATTTGACGTGATGAACTAGTTTTTGGACCTTCATGACCCAGATTTAAACTTGGCCTAGATATTTGTGAGATGCATATCCGGACCAAGTTTCATCAGGAAAAGATGGAAAATGTGGTCTCTAGTGTTAACAAGGTTCATCTGGGATTTGACCTGATAAACTAGTTTTTGGACACATGAGGCCCAGTTTTTAACTCAGCCTAGATATTGTCAACATAGTCATTCTGACAAAAGTTCATCCTGATTGGATGTAAAAAATGTTGCCACTAGAATGCTTATGAGCTAAAAGTTGATGACACTTGACCTAGGACGCACAATGACAGACAAAAACATAGGATGATAACTATAGCTCACCATGAGCACTGAACCATGAGCACTTCGCTCTCAGGTAAGCTAAAGAAAGACAAACTTTTAAAATTTAAAACATAGGTGTCTCAATATTTAGGCAAGTTACTTGATTTAAATGTACCACCAGTTTAATCATGAGCACTTCCCTATCGGGTGAGCTAAAATCAGGAAAACTTTTTACTTTAAAATATAGGTGTCTCAATATTAAGGCTAAGTCCTGGTTTTAAATTGACGACCAGTATAATGCTTTAAATATTAATTACAAAATACATTAAATTAATAGAGATTGTTAATCTGTTCAGCTTTAGTTGTAATCACACACTTCTGTTCAAGCAAACTAACAATTCTCAGGAAAAAAACAACTGATATATTTGAAGAAATAAGATGGCATATGTAACAACACTATCACCTTCATTATGTCACTTATGCATTGACGAGGCAACTAGAAATCAATACGGTAGCTTATAGCCAACTGTATTAGAAACATAAGTTTAAAAAGTTAATCAAACTGAATTAACCCTTTGCATGCTGGGAAATTTGTCGTCTGCTAAAATGTCGCCTGCTGAATTTCTAAAATTAGTATTTTCTTCGATTTTTTTTCAAAGAATACTATCAGAATAGCAAACAGTTTGGATCCTGATGAGACGCCACGTTCTGTGGCATCTCATCTGGATCCAAACTGTTTGCAAAGGCCTTCAAAATCCGGTTCCAGCGCTCAAAGGGTTAAGTCAATGGAAACAAAAACAATAACCAAACTAATCTCTGTGACAGATCAGGGCCTATGAAAACAGAGAGATGCTCTGCTTTCACTTGTATTACATGTAGTTAGGGGGATATTGTGTAGTAAGGGAGATATTCTGAATGCAAAATTGATGCATATTATTGGCATTCGTCTAGGCTGCTTTTAAAGAAATTGTCTTTTAAATACTGCTGATGTCTGCTTCACAAATACATTAACATGCATGTTATACCAAATAGGATGTGCAATATCATGAGAAATAAAACACAAAGAAGATGGTTCTTACAACGTTCCCTAGAGAAAGTTCTGGGAGAAGGCAGGGCAACGACCATGACAAATAGCAGGTCCATATCGAGTTCAAATCGACAACAAAACCAGACGCATTCTAGGAAAACTGGGCTAAATGCATGTGCGCAAAAAGTTGTTCCAGATTAGCCTGTTCAGTCTGCAGGCTAATGGCGGACAACACTTTCCGCCTAGACTGGATTTTTATTTAATTGAGACTTCCTTTAAACAAACAATTCCTTAAAAGTGGAAAGGGTCGTCCCTGATAAGCCTGCCCTGACTGCCAATATGTATGTTTCCCTGCATGATCTCAACCCTTAGCCTTAGTTTTGTAAACTTAAGTGCTTTATATATCCCTGCTTTGCTTCCTTATGTATACCCTTATGTTTTCCTGTTTATGTGTGTGTTTTACGTATTTGTTACATGCAAGCAATGTAAATTAATCAGGTTCCCTATTTTTATAAAGTCTCTTAATGTTTAATTGAGCCGTATTATATATAAGTTGTAAATATTATATTTTAAAAAGTCATAGAGTTCTTAGTATTAATGGTTTTTTGTACTCTTAAAAGTATACAACATCTTGTAAGCTGTGATTGTTCTTAATGATATTATATAGCTTTTGAATTATATGTTCTATGTTATTTTTAGCTGCTATCTTATGTTTTAGCTTGCTTGAAATATATGTTCCTATATGTACTAAGGTGTTTTGTTATGTTATGTTCAATGTGTTTTATGTTCCTTGGTTTTCCTTTGTACTGCTTTTCATTTTAATGTTTGTCCTTTCATGATTGCATGCCTTGTACAT
>VMBQ01003896.1:0-44902 GCA_007657795.1 Dreissena rostriformis
TGACGATTATGTTTATAAGTTCTCCCGTCGGACAAGCTGTATAAGATCGGAATGTTTGTAGGATCAAAGAACATCTTAGATTAGACTTAACGGATGAATGTGTGCTTCAAGTAAAATGTTTATGATGGGTTTTAACCGTCAGTCGCACATGCTGTATTCCCTAATAATTTAACTGTGTATGTCTTCTTAATCAGAAAAAGGGTAAAAACTGTATGTACATTTAATTGTTTTCATACATTTTACCACACTGCGAACACTTTCGGACGAGCTTGCCGTTTCACATCTGATCAGTTTATGCAACTTGATTTCTCCAAAAAAAACATGCAATCAAACGTCGCACAAGTTATTGTATAGATGTTTTATAAGAGTTTTTCGCGGTTGTGTTTGTATCATTAAATGTCAGACTTTGGTAACATAAGCCTGTTCTGCTCCTGTTGTAGACGACCTACCGTCTAGCCGTCATAGGACATAATATGTAATTATGTATAATGTTGATAACACAATAAGGAGTGGTGATCTGAGGCCGGCAATCCTCGTCTAGCGACATTATTAGCCACGTTCTGGGAAAACTGGTCGTAATACATGTGCGTAAAGTGTCGTCCCAGATAAGCCTGTTCAGTCCGAACAGGCTTATCAGGGACGACACTTTCCGCCTATACTGGATTTTCGCTAAGAAAAGACTTTCTGTTAACGAAAGATACAATGCGGACTGCACAGGCTAATCTGAGACGCACATGTATTAAGCTCAGTTTTCCCAGAACGATGCTCAATTAGTCTAAAAGTTTATACAATAATTGTAGCAACATTAAAAGCACTTGGACATGAAACAATATACAGTTTGGTTCTAGTGCTTATTGTTTGTAACACTTTTCATGTGTGAATGACTTACTTGCCCAAAGTACTTACCCGAAGATTGGAAGGCGACGCGTTACAATATATGTATTGTTAAAAGTGTCGTTTTACAGTTTACGCCCAGTGTAGGGTTTGTTCATTGTCATTGTCATGGCTATAAGTATTATATATATTATTATTATTAAAATATGCGTTAACGTTAATTAAAAACAGATTTAAAAGTCATGCAAAAATGGCATAAAAGACTCAAAATTGGAATTGCGAACTCCTGAGAAATGGCTATGAAATATCCGAAAATGTCGCTTATATGGTATACAGCTATACTAAATGTCTTGTACAGCATGATGTGCAATTTCAATCACATATAAGCTCATTTAAAACTTACTTTTTAATGGCATCTAGTTTTCTTATAAGAAAAGTCATAAATACAAATAAATTCTTGCAGTATCATAATACTTTCATTACATATGTAATTGTCTAATTCTAGTAATTCATGTTAATGATCACCACAGTTCGTGATAGTATGTCGTAATTCTGATGAAAGTAGAATGTGAATAAAAATGTCATCCTGTTTCAAACTTTTACAAACTTGATTAAAGTGTCATATTCTTGATATAAGTACAGGATGTTTGCTTTGAATTATTATGATTAGTGTTGGTTGAGTGTCTTTGATAGCAACAACGCCGACGCCAACGAGACTGACAAATACGTTGACGAGTACGTATCTGTGCTACTTCAATAAAATATAGATCTGGGTTATATGAGACGTGTTCTGAGAAAACTGAGATTTATTCATGTGCGTAAAGTAGTGTCCCAGATAAGCCTGTACAGTCCGCAAAAGCTAATCAGGGACGACACTTTCCGCTTATACTGGATTTTCATTTCGATGAGATTTCCTTTAAACGGAAGATTCCATAAAAGCGGAAAGTGTCGTCCCTGATTTGCCTGTGCGGACTGCACAAGCTAATCAGGGATCACACTTTACGCACATGCGTTAAGTCCAGTTTTCTCAGAACGAGGCTTATATTATATTTGACCCTTCATACGTCTTGCTCGTGTCTATCAGAATGTCAAGGCGCTGCAGTGAAGAGTATATAACGATAAGTAATGAGAGAATGTCCATTTGGATTAGTTCTAGACCGAATGTAGTGTCAGCAAACTGAGTTTAAGAACATCCAACAGTGAATATTGATTTTAATAGTGATTATTATATATTATATAGATATTTTAATCAATGAATACTAATATTATTCTATAACATTCACTAAAATAGAAGGGAGCGTCAACTGATTAAGTGTGATGAATCGTTTAATTCAGAATGTTTAATACATTTCGTATTTTTAAGCGCATTCACGTTAATGTAAGTTCCAAGAGCTTAAGTTATTTTAAGAGGATAGTGACTCCTCTTTGATAGTTATCTCAAATGTTATTTGAATAAAAAATCGGATTGAACGGCTGTTGTATTCAAAGACTTTTTATAGCAGGTCCCCCTTTTGACAGTTATTTCAGGCAAAACAATCGTCTAGACACTACGTGAGATTTCCATTTTACTGCCCACTACACGTCTTCGTAAATTGTTTTATCGCATTATCTTACCCGAACAAACAATGAATGAAGATCTACGAGAAAATTACAAAAACAGCTTACATGTTTGCAAATGCAAAGCCCCTACTTATATATTTTGATACATTTTGGTTCGACATACGTTTTAATAAATAAAACTTTCTGAATAGTCAGTTGTGAACAAGTTTACCGACTTCTTTCGCGTTAGTTTTTCTTTAATAATTTAAGACTTTATCCATTTTACTTCAACGGTACTTGTTAATTCAGGTCTAAAGTCTGCTACGACTCGAACAATCTAATAACAGGTCAAATGAAAGAACATTTAAGCTGAAGGGTCATAGGTGAGTAAATTTGGTTCATGATTCGTCGAAATACCGATGTAATAAGTTGCAGTTTGAGTTATTCTTTGTGATAAAGTTACAATCAATAAAACGAATACATGTACAACATTTGTTATTTCGAAAAGTTAAAAGTTCCCATAAGTTAATGAAACACGGTATCATTTTAAGATATAAACGCTGTCAGAAAGTAGTCCACTAGTATAACGCAAAGGGCGAGAGTAAATACGCTTTGCTTCTTGAAAGACCATGTGAGATTATGCTACAATCATTTTGTACACATAAATCCGTGTCCAATTAAACACGGGTTATCAAAACAGTTACACTTAGTGTAGAACTGCTACCGTAATCCGCACGTTTAGACATATGTTTAGTCAGTCGAGCAATATAACTTTGCTTACAAACATATTTACTCCGAAAATATTGGTTATAGGTTCGCTCATAAATATGTAAAAAAAAAGTAGTACACACGGACTGTATATACAGTGGGTTTCGAGTATGGATGAAACAATCGAATACATGCACATATTTTTATATTCTAAACACGTTATATTACAATCAAATTTTACGTTTAGTAGATCATCTTGGTAAATATTACTCCGGTTATATCGACATATGGTACTCAACAACAAAAAATCATCATAAAAAAATTGGAACAGAATCGTGTTATAATCACACGAGCTTAAACCGAACAATGACAAAACATTAAATGTTAATTTAATTTTTCATTTATTATTTTGTTCAATAAATTGTTCTGAAAATAATTCTGTATCAATTGTTTTTTGTGATAAGAGGTCACAGGCCAAATTTGGTCACAAAACAGGTTGTCTTAACTATGTCGTTTTTATTAACTATACAAATAACAAGAGATGTGTTTGTCAGAAACACAATGCCCCCTAATGCGCCGCTTTGAAAATGTATTTTAAAAAAATACCTTCGACCTTAAAGGATGATCTTGACCTTTCACCACTCAAAATGTGCAGCTCCATGAGATACACATGCATGCCAAATATGAATTTGCTATCTTCAATAATGCAAAAGTCATGACCAATGTTAAATTTTCGGACGGACGGACGGAAAGATTGACGGACAGACTGACGGACAGTTCAACTGCTATATGCCACCCTACCGGGGGCATAAAAATAAGGTAACAAAAAATGTCAACATTAAAAGACTGTGTGTCGCGTGTATCACCTGTAAATTATTTCAAAGGTCAAGGTCACATTTAGAGTTCAAAAGTTTTATGTTGCCCTTAACAGCTTGGAAACGTAGTTTTGAGACAAAAGTCGAATGTTGGAGCATCCGTGCCTTATGTGACGTAGTAACACACTATTATCTTTAGTAAAGTCTTCATGTAAGTAAGTACATGGACTTTATTTTATAGTTGAAGACATCAATACATCAAAACCAATAGACGGGAGTTTGTTTGTTGTTTTTTTCCTTCTGTTGCTGCTTATTCTTATGTTTGTCGTGTTCTGAGAAAACTGGCCATAATGCATGTGCGTAAAGTGTCATCCCAGATTAGCCTGTGCAGTCCGCACAGTCTAATCCGGGACGACACTTTCCGCCTAAACTGGATTTTCGCTAAGAAGAGACATCATTTAAACAAAAATTCCATAAAGCGGAAATTGTCGTCCCTGGCTAGCCTGTGCGGACTGCACAGTCTAATCTGGGATGACAATTTACGCACAAGCATTATGCCCAGTTTTCTCAGAACACGACACAAGTTTGTTTTTCGGGTTGTTATTATTTGTACGTTACACGTCAATAACGCGGCAATACAATTAAACATCAGAGTGTAAGTGAGGAAACTATGAATATTGCTTTCAAATAGTAAAGCAGCAGTTGTGTCCCTTTGAAACGATCGTTTGTATGGAATACTTCATTAAATCCAATGCCCATAGGTTCACATTCTAAAACGCCAATGGTCAAGTCATGTTTCGTACATCTCCTTTATTTCAGATCGCGGCAGTCTGGTGGTGAATGTATTATATTTCAAAAATTACAACAATAAAATATGTAATGCCGGTATCATACAATGCAAGTCGCCTGAATGCAGCATCCAAATAACACAGGGTGTTGGAAGAGAAATTTCAACAAATGCACATTATTTTATTTAACGCACAAAATGTGCATTTTTACACTTTGAAATAAGCGCACATTTCGAGGAGCGCGATACACAATTACTTAGTGTAATGTACAAATATTTAAGTTAATGTACAATTATTTATTGTAATATTACCTTTAAGAAAATTTAATATTTTGCCTTTATATAAAGCAAACCATTAAAACAATGACTGAGTGTAATGCACAATTATTTATTGTTATGTTACCTTTAACAAGGCTTGTCACCATAGGATGACACATGCCCTCTATTTCCACATTTTTCTAAACCTAAACGCAAAGTGTTTTTCCACATTTTTCGAAGCCTAAACGCAAACTGTGACGGAATTTCAGACGGACGGACAGACGGACAGTGCGATCACTATATGCCCACCTTCGGGGGCATGAAAAAGAAATTGTGCTTTTATGGAAATCAAACCATTAGTACAATACATTCGAACTTTAAAATCGATCCGAAAACTAGAAATGACCCAAAAACGCATTTCAAAGTAAGACATGATAATCCATTTTAAGTACTAAGATTTCATGGATAGGGTGAGTTCAAATTCGCTTGTAAATCTTATATAAAGTCAAATTAGCAGCTCATTTAGACCTTTTTAATGCAATTGACATCAATGGTGTGTAAAACATGAATTAGTTTAAATAAAACACGTTCGGATGTTCTCTTAGAGGCTAAAGGCGGAATTGCATATTTTGGTATATTTTTTTACCAAAAAACTGTATCCCCATAAACATCGTTTACATTAGCTTATGATACAATAGAACTACAATAATATTTTAAGTCAACTAAACAATTATGCAACCATAACTATTATACTTATCATTTCTGTTTTCATACCCTTTATCGTGTTTGTTGAATGGCTTGTCCTTTTCTTTAGATCGATAGCAACATGTCGGCTCTCCGATCTTCAGAATGTTTGTGGAATACCTTGGAAACAAATAGAGCGCGGTTGGATGGAACAATGTCAAAAGATGGCATATGTGTTGTCCCAGTTTTCAAGAAAGACAATAGACAATGTTACCGTTTGGACACATTTTTGCAAAGACATAAATATACTTTATTATCTGTCACGACTGGTCACTTCGTATTACATTTTATAAAACGAGGATAATGTATTGAAATACGGATTAATTGACAAAGTTGCATATGTTTTTATTTGTATATCGCATTCTTTTAAAAATGGCACAGATATCAAATTTTTCGTAGATATGCTACTATTCCCTTACGTTGGTTATTAACCAGACGACGCTGTGCATTGGCGGACTTATTTCAACAAAACCATACGATTGGTCAAAGGAAAGGCGGTTAATGATTAAAAAATGTTACCGTTTAACATGTTGAAAAATAACACTATTCCGAGAAAGATTCACTAGAATATGTATCTTTTATAAGTATGTTAATCAAATAATTGTTTGTTAATGAAAACATCTGTCAAATCTGCTTTTTTGCAACCATTATTTCGTTTTTCAATCAATTGCTGTATATTACTTAAATTCTTAATAAAGTGTAGTTTACTTAAATCTTTTTTTTATAATGTGTAGCTATCACTGTGTAAAATAACTGTATAATAGGTTTTCAGTTTCAAGAGGTAATATTACTTCGATGTTAATAAAAATAAAAATAAACAATCATACACATCTTACTAAAAGTTACTTTGCATAACAGACTCACTTGCATATATTTCTGACACTAGGATCAGTCCCTAAGACAAGCGTCAATTCTTGTGGAACGCAGCGGCAGTCAATAAAGTTTTGCATACATCCCTTGTTGCGAGTACATCGAGCTGTGCCGCACCGGGACGCAAACGTCGACAGAGCAAGGGTAGCACAGGACAGAATAAGGGAGGCAACTAGTGTCGTGTCCGCGGCAAACATGGTCACGAGTTGTCTTTCCTGTAACAAATTGAAAAATAAACAATGTTTATTTTTTATTAAAATAAAGTGCTTATTAATTACATTTTACATTTATTATTGCATTTGGGTAACTGAAGACTTTAAAGTAAGGTAAAATATTGTTTGAATTAAGGTTAGCATTAACATGTACATTATGTACCAGGAACGTACTGCATTTGTTTAAGTACAGGAATGAGACGAACATAATTTTTCCATTATGAAGTGATGTGTAAGTTTGTGGCGTTATACGTCTCCACGAGAACTTTGTGAAGATTTGGCCGTAACTGGTCATTTGGCTTTGAACAGTGGATTCACGAAGACACATTTTAATTTGTGTTGCCTTTCCGCACCACTATTCATATGTTCCAGTATGAAAGTAAATTAATTGCAAGCTTCACGTATTAATCATCAATAAATATCTTGTTCTAGATATGCGGCGTACGTCTTGAGTTTTTAAATAAAGGTTGAACATTTATATTTCTAAATAATTTAATTGGAAACGAAGTAGTGTACGCGGAAGGTTATCATACTTGTGTATGTACATTTCACTATAAACGCACGCTCGCAACATACTAAAACAGGCCGTTGTATACTAGATAGATGTTTTCACATACGTCCATGATATTTAAAGAACTATACAGGGAATATTACATTACTCTGGTGTTGCGGTGGGTTGACTTGAACCAGTTGATTGTGTGATATATTTTACGAGCGCGTTGGGTGAATGGAAATCGTTGTTACACAATCAACGTGTGTCATAAAATACACTGAAACACTACGGTCATGGAATGTTCCTTTACGAAAAAGAAAATCTTTTTTTCTTGAAAACGACGATTTTATTTGTTAAAAAGGTGCATAAACTCGAAAGAATACAAATCACATCTTTTGAAAAGACGCACATGAATACATCGTAATACATACCTAATTGAGTTAGTGTATTGTGCGTGTCTTAAAATATAATGAGTTTTTCTCTATGCCGCTTGAAACGTAACGGATATTTAGAATACAGAACACATACGAGTTAACCAGCCGTTGAATGGAACAAATTGCATATGGTCTCTAAAAATACCTTTAAATCTTATGTTCTGCTGATTGCATAACATGGTGATGGTTCAGTAATAAAAACCTAATCAATCCCAGTGTGACGTTATCTTTTGAGCTGAGACATATGCCTTATGCTCTATACATCGTCTCCACACTGCGATCATTTGGTGAATAAGTCCGTGAACATTTCGAAAAAGCTGTGTCAACAAAGAATTCGACTATTAACCTCGACCTTGACCTTTAAATTATGTACACACGCATGGACGCACATACACCGAACATCCATTTTGACAACTATGTCGAGTTAACCACACGCGGACTCGACCCATTGTATTTGATTTCTAAGCAGTATGAACAGTACGTGTACATATTAATTGTCTCCATGTCGTTTCTCTTTTGCGATATTGAATTGCTCATGTGAAAAGCTAGAGATTTGCATCACAACATGATTATAAAGTGGAAAAGTTGAATACATATATTGTGTTTGGAAATTAGTTTTTGCGTGGGAGCATTCATGAACTCGATTGAATATTTGTAAGTGCACACTACAATAGCTGAAAAGTAAGGAAACGTGTAGTAAGAAGGAACATAAGAAAAAGGAATCTTTTATTAACCGGAAGTTTGTTGTTCGCGACCGCATTTAAACAGGTTTTTTTTTCGACCGGACAAGTGCTTAACTAAAGAATCTGCTGTGCTGGTGCTAATGGCCAAGAATAAAAACAAAGTCCACGAACGCTGGAAGTATAGATGAATCACAGTGTATATTTTGATAGCATGATGTCCCGTCCCGTCATGCCATTAATGGCCATACAACAAGCCCCGAGTGTATATGTACTTAAATGAATATACCAGCTTAAATTGAGAATTCAAACATTTCATTTTTTTTATATTAATTATGCTACATGTATGGTATTTTTCAATAACCATTTATTGGTATTTTAAACAAATTTGGTCATATTGAAAACAAATACATCAACTGGTATTATAAATGTTGCTTTCCTAGAAGACGATTGTGCTTTTGTCAACCAGAGCAAGTCATGATGCCACGGACGAAGAGGAAGATTGACAAATGCAATCTTTCCGTCAAAAAATGCAATTACTCATTGTTTTATTCTGTATTAAAAACGTTAATAAATAAATTACTGCCCCACTTCTAAATGATATATTTACAATTTTGTAAGCGCATTTTAAATCCGACAAATCTGTATATCGCCACGTCGGAATAAAGTGTGATAGTATCGCTACGATCTCATATAGTGTGATAGTATCGCTACGACATCATATAGTGTGATAGTATCGCTTCGACGTCATAAAGTGTGAGAGTATCGCTACGACTTCATATAGTGTGAAAGCACCGCTACGACATAGTGTGATCGTTTTGCTACGACGTCATAAAGGCTGATAGTAAGGCTAAGTCGTTATAGAGTGTGATAGTATCGCTACGATGTCACATAGTGTAATAGTTTTGCTACGACGTCATTAAGGGTTATAGTATCGCTACGACGTTATATAGGGTGATAGTAACACTACGACGTCATATAGTGTGATAGTATTGCTACGACGTTATAGAGGGTGATAGTCTTGCTACGACGTTATATAGTGTGATAGTATCGCTACGACGTCATAAAGGGTGATATTATCGCTACAACGTCATATAGTGTGATAGTATCGCTACGACGTTAAAGACGTTAATAGTATCGCTACGTCGTTATATAGCGTGATAGTATCGCTAAGACCTTATATAGTGTGATAGTATCGCTACGACGTTTAAGAAGGTGATAGTATCGCTACGACTTCATATATCGAAATAGTATTGCTACGACGTTATAGAAGATGATAGTATTGCTACGACGTTATATAAGGTGATAGTATCGCTACGACGTCATAGAGGGTGATAGTATCGCTATGACATCATAAAGGGTGAAAGGATTGCTACGACGTCATATAGGTTGATAGTATCGCTACGACGTCATATAGGGTGATAGTATCGTTACGATGTTAAAGAGGGTGATAGTATCGCTACGACGTCAAAGAGGGTGATAGAATCGCTACGACGTCAAAAATGGTGATAGTATCGCTACGACGTTAAAGAGGATGATAGTATCGCTACGACGTCATAGAGGATGATAATATCGCTACGACGTCATAGAGGGTAATAGTATCGCTACGACGTCATAGAGACTGATAGTATCGCAACGACGTCAAAGAGGGTGATAGTATCGCTACGACTTTATAGAGGGTGATAATATCGCTACGACGATGTCATATAGGGTGATAGTATCGCAACGACGTCATATATGGTGGTAGTATCGCTACGACGTCATATAGTTTGATAGTATCGCTACGACGTTTTAGAGGTTAATAGTATTGCTACGATGTCATATTGTGTGATAGTATCGCTACGACGTAATAGAGGGTGATAGTATCGCTACGACTTTATAGAGGGTGATAGTATCGCTACGACATCATAGAGAGTTATAGTATCGCTTCGACGTTATAGAGAAAGATTGTATCGCTTCGACGTCAATGAGAGTGATAGTTATGCTACGAATGTATTAAGGGTGATAGTATCGCTAGGACGTAATTGAGTGTGATAGTATCGCTACGACGTCATATTGGATGATAGAAAGGCTAAGTCGTTAAAGAGTGTGATGGTATCGCTACGACGTTATAGAGGGTGATAGTATCGCTACGATGTCACATAGTGTGATAGTTTTGCTACGACGTCATTAAGGGTGATAGTATCGCTACGACGTCATATAGTGTGATAGTATCGCTACGACGGTATAATGGTGATAGTATCGCTACGACGTAATAGAGGGTGACAGTATCGCTACGACTTCATATAGTGTGATAGTATCGCTACGACGTTATAGGTATGATAGTATCGCTACCACTTTATAGAGGGTGATAGTATCGCTACGACGTCATAGAGGGTGAAAGTATCGCTACGACGTCATAGAGGGTGATAGTATTGCAATGACGTCATAGAGGGTGATAGTATCGCTACGACTTTATAGAGGGTGATAGTATCGCTACGACGTTATAGAGGGTTATATTATCGCTACGTCGTAATATAGGGTGATAGTATTGCTTTGACGTTTTATATGGTGATAGTATCGCTACGACGGCATATTGTGTGAAAGTAGCGCTACGACGTCATATAGTGTGATAGTATGGCTTCGACGTCATAGAGGGTGATAGTATCGCTACGACGTTATAGAGGGTGATAGTATCGCTACGACGTTATAGAGGGTGATAGTATCGCTACGACGTTATAGAGGGTGATAGTATCGCTACGACATCATAGATAGTTATAGAATCGCTACGACGTCATATTGTGTAATAGTATCGCTACGGCGTCATATAGTGTGATAGTATCGCTACGACGTCATAGAGGGTGATAGTATCGCTACGACGTCATAGAGTGTGATAGTATCTCTACGACGTCATATAGTGTGATAGTATCGCTACGACGTCATAGAGGATGATAGTATCGCTACGACGTCATAGCGGGTGATAGTATCGCTACGAAGTAATAGAGGGTGATAGTATCGCTACGACGACTTAGAGGGTGATAGTATCGCTACGACGTCATAGAGTGTGATAGTATAGCTATGACGTCAAAGGGTTCACGAATACGTTAAAAAAGATTAATGTATTGCTACGCCGTCATAGAAAATGATAATATCGTTATCTGGTGAGAATGGGTGATGTATGTATGGAAACGTATATGGTACAATCTGATGCTGTGACGGTGTCAAAACTCTATGACGGCATGATATAAAAAAGGTGTCATGACGTAAAGAAAGAACCCGCGTGTTGGCATAACAGCCTTAATCTCCGACGATATTTTATCCTTAAGCCGTCCTGTATATTTAACTATTTCTGTGTTGTGTACAGGACGGCTAAAGCATAAAATATTTTCAAAGATTTTGGCTGTTATGCCAACATGCTGGTTCTTTAAGTCTTGAAATCTTCTCCTAAGTCGACAAATCAACATAATTGTTGGTGTCATGCTCTTTTGAAAATGACTTGCCATCGTAGTTTAAGTCGACATATTGATTTGTTTTTTTTACTTCATGACACCTTTTTTATATCATGCCGTCATAGAATTTTGACAACATCACAGCCTCAGATTGTACCATATACGTTTCCATATAGTATCGCTACGGCGTCGAAGAAGGTGCTTACATCGTAACATCGTCATAGTTGGTGAAAGTGTATGTATGTCATCAAAATAAGTGATATAATGGCTACGACGTCATCGCCAATTACGATGCTGCTAAGATAACCATTATTATAAAACGTCATTAATAATAATATAATTATTACCATAGACTTCATTGATAATAATATATATTAATAAGACGATGAAACAATTAAGTTTTTCAAATTTAATTTTTACAAGTTATGCAGCACAATTCTTTAATAGCTTTGATAGTAATTTCATTTCATCGTGCCTCAAAAAGTTGTTACTATGTTGCTCTGGTCTCCTTCCTACCATTGAGTAATTAAATAGTTATAAAATTGAATGCGTTTTAATTCCTTTTATAACTGTTTAATTTGAGTTGCAATGCTATGAGGTTAAATTTTATTTACACTTATATGTATTATGAATATTGCTGGGCCAAGTGTGAGGTTGAGCGCTATATGACTGGTTTAAACCCCCAGTGCTTAGCATTGACCGTTCCAAGGCGGTGACCCCAGCTTTATTCTACTATGTGTATATGTTGTTACGTTTTGTGCCGTACTGTACCGTTTTGGCAATTGGTTCCTTGCCATAAATAAAGGACCACGAAGGTGTGTATGATAGAAATTCAATACTGCTGCACCTTCTGGAGTTTCACTTCTTTATATTGAGGACATGAATGACGCGGCCAACACATCCAGTTAGATGCTACTTCAGAATAGGTTATATATTAACCTCGCTCTGGGAAAACCTGGCTAAATGCATGGGCATGTAGATTTTCGCTTATGCGAGACTTTCTTTAAATGAAAAATGCTTTAAAAGCGGAAAGTGTCGTCCCTGATAAATCTGTGCGGACTGCACATGCTATTCTGGGACGATACTTTAAGCAGATGCATTAAGTCCCGTTTTCCCAGAGCGCGGTTCATATGTTTTGCAGCGCACCATCCAATCCTCATATCAGGTCAATCCGTCTGAAGTCCAACAAGAGGTATAAAAACAGATTGTTAAAATGTTGTTAACTTGTTTGAGCGCCAGCGACTTAATAAAACGACGGAGAGAAACCATTAATATAACTATTTAAGAAGTAGATGTTATTTAAAAATGCTCTATTCCATATTTAACACTTGATATCACTCCCGCACGCCCAGATGGTTTAGGCAAAAAAGTCATTTAGAGAAATTGTTGACAGACGACAACGAAGCACTTCATAAATAGATGACAATAGAAACCCGAATGTCTTTAACCCATTTATGCCTAGTGGACTCTCTCATCCTTCTAAATTGGATTAATTTATTTCCAAAATTAGGGATGTCTGGTATATTTATTTTTATATTAAGAATATTTCTCACAGAAAAATTCCTTTAAGCAAACAGCGCAGACCCAGATGAGACGCATCATCATGCGGCGTCTCATCTGGGTCTTCGCTGTTTGCCAAGGCCATTTTTCTAGACGCTAGGCACAAATGGGTTAAACAGAGGAATAAGGAGACTTTCGCGAACACGTTTACTGCTGTAATCGTTGGATAATTTGACATTTTGGATATGACATCGCCTTAGACATCCATGTAAAAAGGTAAAACTATCTAATTTTGTACAATCATATTAGATATAAGCAGGAGAAATTAATACAATTACAGGTATAAAACTGTCTTATAAGATTAGATATATCGTGTTGCATAAGGCATATTTGAAAACAGCAAATCCAGGAACATACACATATATATGCCTTCGGAGGAATTGAATTACGAACGTCATCATACTTTATATGACAATATGCGCTTCAATTGTCATTGAAGTTAATAAAATATTATACCATGTTCCTGTAAGGTACTGCGTAAGGAAACCATATGATATACACCTTCAAATGGACATATATGATTTCCTAGAATCAGCTGCTTTACGTCATACATTTATAACTTGCATAAATAAATAAGAAACACCCACATAGCATCCATAAAGAAATAAAAAATATTCAGTCGTTGACGCGTTTTCGTTCTGCAACTTATCGTTATTTAAGAACTAATGGTTTTTGCAGATAGCTAACACATCATATGCGTTTATAATACAAAGTATTTGACTGGTTTATTATTTCCAGCCCATAGCTCATTCAGATTTCGTCTTTCATAATTTAGCTCCTCGGGTAAAGATAAGCAGCTTAGTAATGTAAGGTTATTGCAGCAGATTACGTTTAGAATAGAATTTAAAAGTGTACTACATAACCAATTATAAGAGGGTCCGGTTGGAAGTGGTGGATGGGGTGTAATCAAATATGAAGACAGACAGACAGACAGACAGACAGACAGACAGGCAGGCAGGCAGACAGACAGACAGACAGACAGACAGACAGACAGACAGACAGACAGACAGACAGACAGACAGACAGACAGACAGTTTATTCAGACTTATACAAAAGTGAATCGTCTTCATACCTACATTTACACATTTTATACTGTAACGTTAATATATATAACAACATAACATTGCATAACATAGGAGTAGTCATGTAAGAATACAAATACAAATAAACACAATCAATAGCAAGAACACGTAGGTTGTGCAAGGCGGTACTGAAATGTATTATAAATTATTGTTACGAATCGTATTTCTTATTACCAAAGCTTATTTGACAGATTTGCACGCATGAGAAATTACTGTTTTTTGTCACATGAGACTAATAAATTGTGGAATATATACACAGATGGGTTGATATCAAATAAACGGCTAATATATCTTTTTCATAAGATAGTCAAGCAGCGGCATATGCATATAAAATGGTATTCATCTTCTATATCAAATTCATTACAACACAAACAATAACGTTCATTGCGTGGTATGTTATTCTGACGATATCTGCCAGTTTGGATTCTTAACGGGTGTGCAGACACTCTTAATCTTGCAAAAAAATAAGCCCACATGTCTCGGAAGTAAGTTTAAATATTCTTCATATACATGTTTGTACCAAAGATGTTTTTAAAACTGTATACATATCTAATACAGACCAGCTATTCATTTTACTTGACCACTCCTGTTTAAAGTAATCAACAAGTCTACAATTGTACTCGATAATAAAACTATTAACGTGTACAACGTTTGGATTTTCAAATACATGATGTTATCCGAAAGAAGATCGCACCTACCGAACAGACGTTGAAATATTGCATATTAAACGGCATTTTTTTTTTCCATTGGCTTTTGTTATTAATCAGACACTAACCTTCAACATTTGCCTGATACAAGGCTAAAATGACATACATTGCCATTGACTCAGTGATTTATGGTCGTCGAAACTGTTGAACCAGAAAACATATTTATTCCTATTAATGTTGTCTTTGCAATCGACGTTACTTCAAAATGTAATCGTAAGGGTAGTTCATGTCTTATGTATGTTGTTTGGCTATGCACTAATGTGTTCGCCAATTTTAATAAGAAGTTTTAGTAATGTCGCTCCGAACCTGGTTCGATTCTTGTTATTTAAACCAACAGTAACTAATGTGCTATTCAAAGGTTTGCAATAATACGCATTTGTGTCGTGTTCTGAGAAAACTGGGCATAATGCTTGTGCGTAAATTGTCATCCCAGATTAGCCTGTGCAGTCCGCACAGGCTAATCAGGGACGACAATTTCCGCTTTTGTGGAATTTTTCGTTTAAATGATGTCTCTTCTTTGCGAAAATCGGGTTAAGGTGGAAATTGTCGTACCTGATTAGCCTGTGCGGACTGCTTACGCACATGCATTTTGCCCAGTTTTCTCAGAACGCGATACATTTAGTAGACATTATGTTAATACGTCAGCAGCTTATAAATAAATTCGGTAATAACGATTCAGACATCCATTTTCTCATCAATTAAATTTACTCAAGCTTTTATTTAACCCATTTAAACTTATTATTATTTCCTAAGTATGTGTGTCCGTTTTATTATGCGGATGCATTGGTTTAGTATCTTTGACATTTTTTTCAAAACAATCAGTTGGTGGATATGCGAAGAAGTCTGTCCAATAATATCGCAATCGTTTGCACTGTGATTTCGGCGTAGATGACGTATTACAAACCGAATATGCCCTTTGTTAAACGAAATTACCGATAATTGGTTCTCGGCGTTCATTTATATCGTATTTTACATTGAGTTATTTGAATATCTCAAATACCTGAAAGATACAGGGACATTCCACTAAAACCGAATTTGTCAAAAAAGAGAAAATGATTAAACATTCTGACTTAGTGTTCTACTTGGAATAATAAAGATCTTGTTGTTAACCACCCAATGTGCAATTGCAGGAGAGGCCACAAGATAGTGTGAATGTCAGAGTTTATTTACAGGTCATCGCTGAGTCTTCACGACTACCTTATGTGCTGACCTGCAGGCCACAATATAAAGTAGTGTATGAATTAAAATACATTAATGTTTAATTAATTCATAGAGCGGAAAGCTTGTTCATATCTTAAGTAGCTTTTATCTTTATATCGACTTTATACGAAAATAGGTATGATGCTATAAGCGACCAGCATAGCTCCAGACCAGCTAGCGAATCCACCAGTCTGGTAAGGAGCTACCCTGTCCGCTTTGAAGTCACAAACGGTTTTGAAGTCTCATAAGCGAACAGCGTAGCTCCTAACTAGACTGCGCGAATGCATAATACATTTAAAAAAATATGTTTTTGGGATGCGCCTGATTAGAGTCCACTAAAATCGAATGTCGCCATTATTTGCAAAATTTGATCGACTGATTATTAGTTTATTTGGTTTAACATTCTTCCATATTTTTAAGGCTTATATCGATAAATGTATTGCTTGAAAAATAGCTGTTTTTACCTTTTTTGTTTAATACAATGTTTTATACAAAAGAGGGATATAACACCTCATCGTAAAATAGTCGATTCTATCTATGGGAGACCATGTATGACATGCAAGGTATCGTGTGTTGTTCATTAAAATAATAAATAATTTCCAAACGTTAAACAAATCGCTGTTTGATACTTATTAAGAAAATTGCAACACGATTCTAGCCCTATTAAACCGCTGAGTAGACCAACGTGGCCTTTATCATGCAACAGTTATTAGGAGGTTTAGGCCTAAGCCTTTTTCGTAAACGCAAACTTATAACATTACATCTCATAGTTAATCTATAAACAATCACAAAGGATAGATTTGTTAACATGTTTTATAAATCAGACTGCAGTTGCAACTTTTAAGTGTTTTTTTAAAGTAAAATATCATACAACAATAATCAAAACTAGCAATATCCCGTATAATCTACCTAACATTTTGCACGCATCAGCAAAACATTATTAAGGTGTTCTTCCACTGTACGATGCATTATGTGACACCCAATACATCGCAAAACAAACACTCTCTGTTCCGTGCTATAATAATATGAAACAAGAGATGTGTTTGTCAGAAACACAATGCCCCCTAATGCGAGGCTTTGATTTTTTTTTAATTATTTTTACCTTTGACCTTGAAGGATGACCTTGACCTTGACCTTTCACCGCTCAAAATGTGCAGCTCTATGAGATACACATGCATGCCAAAAATGAAGTTGCTATCTTCAATATTGCAAAAGTGATGACAAAACTTTAATATTGGTTAAAGTTTTGGACAGACAGACAGAATGACAGACAGACAGACAGGCAAAAAACAATATACCCCCTTTTTTTTAAAGGGGCATAAAAACAAGAGATGTGTTTGTCAGAAACACAATGCCCCCTACTGCGCCGCTTAAAAAAAAATGAAACCTAAACGCAAAACCTAAACGCAAAGTGTGAAGGAATTTCAGAAGGACAGACGGACCTACAGACGGACAGTTCGATCACTATATGCCACCCTACCGGGGGCATACAAATACAAGACCTGATTTACTTGTATTTTTTTGTTGAAAATTCAAACGAGGCAGCCATTTTCCGTGGCACTCGTCATATTTTGATTACGTGTTTATACCACCCCACGCGCACACTATTTATCCCCCCCCCCGCAACATCACTAGGGCTTATAGTACCTGGGAAAACCGGGCTTAATGCATTTGCGTAAAGTGTCGTCCCATATTAGCCTTGATGTCAGCACAGGCTAACCAGGGACAACAATTTCCGCTATTATTGATTATTTTTTTAAAGGAAGTCTCTTATTGAAGAAAATCCAGTTGAGGCGGAAAACGTCGTCTCTGATTAGCCTGTGCGGACTGCAAATACTAATATGTGACGACATTTTACGCTCATGCATTCAGCCCGGTTTTCCCAGAGCGCTACTGAAACAATATGGAATGTGCATGAAATGCTATGGAGATACGAATGTGGGACGAAATTACAAGCCATTAAAGATAGTGCCCTCTGATTATGAGTAAAACGCCAAGACTGCAATCCTGTAGCACGTTAGATACAACCAAAATTGAGTAATTGTGTCGTGTTCTGAGAAAACTGGGCATAATGATTGTGCGTAAATTGTCATCCCAGATTAGCCTGTGCAGTCCGCACAGGCAAATCAGGGACGACAATTTCCGCTTTTATGGAATTTTTCGTATAAATGATGTCTCTTCTTAGCGAAAATCCAGTTTAGGCGGAAAGTGTCGTCCCGGGTTAGCCTGTGCGAACTACACAGGCTAATCTGGGATGACAATTTACGCACAAGCATGATGCCCAGTTTTCTCAGAACACGACACATTTAGTATGTTGGGCATCATAAATACCCTCTCTGTTATATGTTTCAAGGCAGAAAAAAATCCATTATAAGAAACATTACCATTTCTTTGCAGTACAACATTTATTTATTTTACTTTTCATTATATTGTTAGCAGTTTGAGCTAAACGAAACTAGCCCAGGCCACACGTGTTTCGTATACATTTTCGTATGTCTTCATGAAATTTCTGCATTTTTTTTTTTAAAGACACAACATGTCTTTATAATCACTTCTAATCAGAAATGTATAATAACATGATATTGTGTATTTACATGACGTGAAATAGTAAACTACAGTGTAAAATGTTTTATACAACATACGACATGGGATTCTTTCTTGAAAATTAGAAACGTAAAATTATGTGCAATAAGATATTTTGGGTAATTAATTACGGTCGTTAAAAATTATTAGATATTTCCTTTATAAACTGATACTTGATTGAAATAAAAGTAATGAAAAAGTGGTATAGAACATCAAAGAAATTAGTAGTTTGTACAATCGCAAATGATTTTCTGTTGTACAGTAACAAACTTCTGTTCAAAAGACATTTCACTATTGGGAAATCCCCATTACTAAAACTCTTTCAGTGCTGGAACCGAATTCTGAAGGCCTTTGCAAACAGTTTGGATCCAGATGAGACGCCACAACACGTGGCGTCTCTTCAGGATCCAAACTGTTTGCTATTCTGATAGTATTCGTTGAAAAAAAAAAGAAGACAATGCTAATTTAAGAAATTCAGCAGACGACATTTCAGCAGACGAAAAATGTCCCAGCATGCAAAGGGTTAAGTTCAGTTTCTTTCATATGGCACGTAGACACAATTTTTGGTTCTTCCGCCAATACGATTAAACCAGTGGGTATCAGCGTAAACTTGGTCGTTTTAAATTTCATTGGAGTAAGCATTATTTGATCGATGGTACCATTATAAAATAGTTAATATATTTTTTAAACATTCCTCGTTCATATGCATGTATTGGTTTCAGTTTGATTTTCTTTTGTTAAAAGGCTGATTTTAAAATCGCAAATATTCGCTTAATGTGGTAGACATAGCAATATATCATTTTTTTATAACTACAAGAACATATTTACAATATTACATTAGGCACGAATAAAATTAAATTAATACGCGTATCCGCTAAATTCCTCCTTTTTGACTAGATATCAGATCATATCATCACTTTTTACAAATTCAAGATCATCGAAATGCATCGCAGTTTTAAGCCGTACTTCATTATGTTAAAGCCTAGAGAGCATATATTGCAGGTATATGCAAACTTAATATTTCAAATATGGAAAGCATTATAAAAATCTAAATTGATCATGACTACTCAAACCTATGTCGTCCGAAAAAAGAACAATTTTGTATCCGACCAAACGTTATGTGCCAGAGTATCGTCTATACAGGAGCCTCGCTCTGGAAAAACGGGGCTTAATGCATGTGTGTAAATTGTCGACCCAGAATAGCCTAGGGTGTACGCATAGGCTAAGCAGGGACGACACTTTCCGTGTTTATGGTATAATTCGTTTGACGGAAGTCTTTTCTAAGCGAAAATCCAATAAAGGCGGAAAGTGTCGTCCCTAATTAGCCTATGCTGACTGCACAGGCTAGCCTAGGACGACACTTTAAGCACATGCAGTAAGCCCCATTTTCCGGAGCGAGGCTCACAATTGATACTCCTCTACTCCTACTTGTAAAGTTTCATCCCGATATCGATTGTACTTCCTTGCTTGTATTATATGTTATGCTCTTCATGAATGGAGGAAAATAAAAGTCTATCTATATCATTCTATAGTTAGTGTGTGCAAACAGTTCTTTATTTTTATGAACAGTGAACTTGACTCCACCCAGCCCATGATGTTTCTTAAGAATGTCAATGGGCTCAAACGTTATATCGCGGATACCGTTGATCGAGTTTCAGTTGCTCAATAATCCCAGGCAATGAGACTTTAAGCTGAAGCCAAACTTAAATGGAAAAGCTAATTACTCGAATACAGTCATGGAAAGTTGTATCTCTTCTTTTGTTTACAATACACATGCAAATTGAGTTTTGATTAAATGTCTTTGAAACTATTAAATACAAAAATATTTAAAAAAAAAAATATGTCGAATTTTTGAAGTACTAACAATGGCAAAAAACTATGAAAATAATAATCTATTGGAAGTAGTTCACAGACATTTGGTTTTGTGTTCTGAAAGTGATAACGTATTACGGGCGATACAAGCAACATTTTATCAAATAAATCGTTTTCCGTAGTGAAGATTATTCGTTTGCTACACGGTTTGCATTGGCGATGCGCAACAAAATGTACTATTTACGATTTTATATTAACGTCGATTGCGTAGGAGTACTTGATTTAACTGTCGATCTTAAAACTAAGAAACATGAAAAAATATTCGCTCGACGCGGTCTTTAATTTACAACCGGTTTTCTTTCGCATGATAACGTCTATTTAGCGACAATGGTGTCAAGTGCAGTAAAGTGAACTTTCTTTACACCGAACACTAACTGTACTGGACAAAATGTCAGGTTTTCAGGAAGTCCGGGTTTAGTGAGGGCTAAAGGCAAAAACATCAATGCATACGGATATACCATGCAGACATATTCTAAAATGGTATTTTATATGAGTAATAACGCGATTCTTACATTTTAATCACAAAACCGTCTCATACAACGTTTAACATTTGATATTGATGGTAAAACGCACTGCACAACTAGAATACTCGGACTATTTGGGCTCATCTGGGACGAAACTTTACGCACATGCAGTATACCCCGTTTTCCCAGAGCATGGTGCAAATCTATATAGCACGACCTTTAATACGTCATCGCCGATCGGCACAACACGCAACCAGAGGCGCTCTCAAAGTGGCCATAAATCCAAGACAGGAAAGGACTACATCCCTTGAAATAAAACTGTTATTTTGCCTCTCATTCAAATTTGCACACGTTATCATAGAGAACTACAAATGTGTGACAGAAACAGACGCTAATAAACGCCGCCACATTGCTCTCTTATTGTGTGTGAAACGCGTTAAGGTATTCGGAGATTCTCGGCCTGCATCGCGACAAAAAGTATTTTTAGGAGATCTATAAGGCTAGAAACCAAGAACGATACAAGCCGAAGTACGTTATGCAGGTTTTGATACGACCCTGATTTCCTTATAAGCGTTTCGATATTATAATTAAGAAACATAACTTTAATTAATTCGGAGTGATCCACAGTCTTGGTCACAACGGACCTAACGTACTTGTTTACACGCATCTTCATTTTCAAACTGATAGAGAGGTTCAGTTTATTTATTACCTGGAACAAGATATTTATATTTCGATTTGCTTAAAATTAATTTCATAATGTTTCGGATTGCTTGTAAAATGTTATTTCCAATAAAATCAAGAGATTCGCAGTTTGACAATATACATACTGATTAAAGATAGATTATTAAAAATATTGAAACATTTTGTTGTATCGAAATGGGAATAACACAGTAACATTAGGCCATACTGATTTGATCCGATCTCTAGCGTAAAGTTGATTTGCCTACTATGCAACTAGACAAGAAGAACAATAAAGGAAGTCTCCTCTTAGCGAAACTCCAAGTAAGGCGGAAAGTGTCGTCTTTGATTAGCATGTGCGGGCTTCACAGGCTTATATGGGACAACGCTTTACGAACATGCCTCGTTTTTCCAGAGCTAGGCTAGTATGGATTTGTTCAAGCTGATACGCGTACTTATTTCATTTCACCGTACCTCGAAAAGTTGTAGTTATGTTGCTTTGCTATTCTTTAACAATTGAATAATTAAACATTAGTTAATAATTATTTTATTTTATGGGTTTTTAATTTGAATAACAACGAGGTTAATATGTGTTTACACGCGTATGCTTTGCGATTAATTTTGGGATAAGCGTGCAGTTTATATCTCTTCAACCGTTTTAAACATGCAATGCTTTGCTTTGACCGTTTAAGGACGGTGACCCCAGCTAAAAAGGATTGTATGCTAAATGTCGCTTTTTGTGTATGGTCTTGAATTGTACGGGAAATTCGGAAAATATTAGACTTAAGGAAATGATTTTATCTTCTGATAATGTCTCTGGAGTTTCACTATTTCTATATATTGAAATATGTTACTACACCAGACAATGTCTAGCATTGATATTCCCCAACAGGCTTCGTATCTTCAAGTGTGGTTCAAAATAACGTGCGACAAGCCGACCCGAAATCATAAGCATCTCTAAAAAGTCACATCAACCCCCGTGCGTCACCATTAGTTTACGACCTTCGTTTCCGTCTTTGAGAACATATATATTATGTCAAGATTTCCAACGGGGGCGGCAATAAATAATCATTATTTAGTGTGTGTTTAGCGTTAACAATCTGCAGTTTTTACTTGCAAGTAAGGTCTATAAATACGAATGTATTGTTTCGCTGCTTCGATCAAATATTGTATTTTAAATTATTAAATTACAATGTTAAAAACTGACACTAAATCCAATAAAAACTTCAGAATAAAATTTTAAGTTTATATGCACTACTGTATTATATATGCTTTAAGCCAATATCAATTAAATATTTTTTAACAGATGATGTTTAGCAATAAAACGGTTGCCGCATCCAGTGCAATAATACGAGCATTAACGATGGGAAATATTACGTTACGGGGCCAATGCACGGGCTCTTTTTTATTTACGGGACTTGACATTTGGAGCCATATGCTAGAAAATTGAAAGCCCAATTTCATAATCATGCAGAGGATTTTTAAAGGCGACGTCAGTTTTGTGCGTTACGTCATAATTACAAAAAACAATTAATAACTTAAACATTGATATTTGTTCAGATGCCTTCTTACAGATTAATGTATTAGTTTTAATATTTACATTTACAATACGTTTGCTCCTTACGCTTTCTTAACAACATATTTTAAATAGATGCACGATGTTAATTTTAAAAAAGGACAGTTTAGCGAATTTCAAACTTATAATTGTTTTCTTTCAAATTGAATGAAAGTAGTGACACTCGAAAGATGCAGCGTATTTCAATGTATATAAGTGTCGTCTTCTGAGAAAACTGGGCATAATGCTTGTGCGTAAATTGTCATCCCATATTAGCTTGTGCAGTCAGCACAGGCTAATCAGGGACAACAATTTCCGCTTTTATGGAATGTTTCGTTTAAATAATGTCTCTTCTTAGCGAAAATCCAGTTTAGGCGGAAAGTGTCGTCCCGAATAAGCTTGTGTGGACTGCACAGGCTAATCTGGGATGACACTTTACGCACATGCATTATGCCCAGTTTTCTCAGAACACGACACATATGATATAACATTTGATCGCATGCATATTTGGAAACTGCAAAACCATTAATTGTTCTGTCACGTAGGAGTAAAAACAAGTATCGCCTCTGTGATCGTCGACTACATCAGCCTCAAGTGTCAGAAAAGTCTTTTAAAGGCATGTTCTTCTAAAATACTGTTTTACAAAACAAAACAAACAACAGAGATTTGTCAGAACACAGTTAAAGCGGTGAAAACCCCCTGTTTAATGCAGCTGTCACTTTACGAATAAAATCATTTTTATGGAGTAACCAAATTCACGCAGGGAATATATAAATAGTACAAAGATCACTGCTTTTGTTTCCGCATTCGAATGTGGAAACAATTTATTGCAGAAAAAAAGGAGCGATCTTTATAGAAGGTCGTTTTTTGTTTTATAATATCCCGTATTCAGATATATGAGTGTCGCTATGGGAAAACGGAGCTTAATTCGTGTGCGTAAAGTGTCGTCACAGATTCGCCTGTGCAGCCCACACAGGCAAATAAGGAACGACGCTTTCCGCCTTTATGACATTTTTCGTTTAAAGGAAGTCTATTCTAAACCAAAATATAGTAAGGCGGAAAGAGTCGCCCCGGATTAGCCTGTGCAGTCCACAAATGAATTTAGCTCCGTTTTCCCAGAGCGAGAGTAATATTTGGATTACTTTTCAGAAGCGCCGGCCCATATCAAATGTTATGGTAACAACGACACATACCCAAAAACAAATCCGCATATTTACCGTCATTCAGACGAACCGTATGGTTGACCCTACACAGAGGCAGCACGTCAGATGCAACATTGCTGATAGCCATGTCAAGGCTTAAGCCCTTTTCTTACAATTAATCATTTGATTTCGACATTAACGTTTTTGTAAAGTATAGTATTTATAGACATACATGCCCTTTGAACGAAGCTTTCGCCGAAAAACTATCAAGCGCCTACTCTCATATGTCAGGATAAATATTTGTCGTTCAGGTCAGATTGACAGATTATTAGAGGATCTAACTGCGAATAGCAGTAACAATTACAGAAGTGTTGTTATTGTTGCGTGTTTTGCGTGTTTAAGGAATCTACAAAAAAGTATGTATGGAATCAGGAAGATAGGTTATTTATAATATAATGTTAATAAAGTCTAATCACTGATATTTTTGCAATAACAATAGACACAGTGAGTGGTCTAATAATAAGGTATGTCATAAAGATGTCACAAGGATGTCTTGCAGTAAACGGGAAATGGACATCGTCTTTCACTCAAAGACCGCCTGCGTTTGTAAAACGTCGACAACATTATGGTTAACATGATCTGTGTACCCATTTTGAGACTGAGAATGATTAGNCAAGACTTCAATCCAGTAGCACGTTTGATACAACCAAAATTGAGTAATTATGTCGTGTTCTGAGAAAACTGGGCATAATGATTGTGCGTAAATTGTCATCCCAGATTAGCCTGTGCAGTCCGCAGAGGCAAATCAGGGACGACAATTTCCGCTTTTATGGAATTTTTCGTATAAATGATGTCTCTTCTTAGCGAAAATCCAGTTTAGGCGGAAAGTGTCGTCCCGGGTTAGCCTGTGCGAACTACACAGGCTTATCTGGGATGACAATTTACGCACAAGCATTATGCCCAGTTTTCTCAGAACACGACACATTTTGTATGTTGGGCATCATAAATACCCTCTTTGTTATAGTTATATGTTTCAAGGCAGAACAAAATCCATTATAAGAGACATTACCATTTCTTTGCAGTACAACATTTATTTATTTTACTTTTCATTATATTGTAAGCAGTTTGAGCTAAACGAAACTAGCCCAGGCCACACGTGTTTCGTATACATTTTCGTTTGTCTTCATGAAATTTCTGCATTTTTGTTTAAAGACACAACATGTCTTTATAATCACTTCTAATCAGAAATGTATAATAACATGATATTGTGTATTTACATGACGTGAAATAGTAAACTACAGTGTAAAATGTTTTATACAACATACGACATGGGATTCTTTCTTGAAAATTAGAAACGTTAAATTATGTGCAATAAGATATTTTGGGTAATTAATTACGGTCGTTAAAAAATATTAGATATTTTCTTTATGAACTGATACTTGATTGAAATAAAAGTATTGAAAAGGTGGTATAGAACATCAAAGAATTAGTAGTTTGTACAATCGCAAATGATTTTCTGTTGTACAGTAACAAACTTCTGTTCAAAGGACATTTCACTATTGGGAAATCCCTATTACTAAAACTCTTTCAGTGCTGAAACCGAATTTTGAAGGCCTTTTCAAACAGTTTGGATCCAGATGAGACGCCACAGAACGTGGCGTCTCTTCAGGATCCAAACTGTTTGCTATTCTGATAGTATTCGTTGAAAAAAAAAGAAGACAATGCTAATTTTAGAAATTCAGCAGACGACATTTCAGCAGACGAAAAATGTCCCAGCATGCAAAGGGTTAAGTTCAGTTTCTTTCATATGGCACGTAGACACAATTTTTGGTTCTTCAGCCAATACGAGTAAACCCGTGGGTATCGGCGTAAACTTGGTCGTTTTTAATTTCATTGAAGTAAGCATTATTTGATTGATGGTACCATTATAAAATAGTTAATGTATTTGTTTAAAACATTCCTCGTTCATATTCATGTATTGGTTTCAGATTGATTTTCTTTTGTTAAAAGGCTGATTTTAAAATCGCATATTTTCGCTCATAGTGGTAGACATGAAAATATATAATTTGTGTATAACTTCAATATATACAATGTTACATTAGGCACGACAAAATAAAATTAATACGCGTATCCGCTAAATTCCTTCTTTTTGACTAGATATCAGATCATACCATCACTTTTTACAAATTCAAGATCATGCATATGCATCGCAGTACTAAGCCGTGCTTCATTATGTTAAAGGCTAGAGATCATCTATTGCAGGCTTATGAAAACTTAATATTTCAAATATGGAAAGCATTATATCAATCTAAATTGTGTCGTGTTCTGAGAAAACTTGGTATAATGCATGTGCGTAAAGTGTCCTCCCATATTAGCCTGTGCAGTCCGCACATGCTAATCATGGACGACACTTTCCGCATAAATTGGATTTTTGCTAAGAAGAGACTTCATTTAAAAGAAAAATGTCATAAAAGCGGAAAGTGTCGTCCCTGATTAGCCTGTGCGGCTGCACAGGCTAATCTGGGATGACACTTTTCGCACATGCATTTTGTCCAGTTTTCTCAGAATACGACACAATTGATCATGACTACTCAAACCTAGGTAGTCCGAAAAAAAATAAACATGTATTTGACCAAACGTTTTGTGCCAGAGTATCGTTCATAGAGGAGCCTCGCTCTGGAAAAACGGGGCTTAATGCATGTGTGTAAAGTTTCGACCCAGAAAAGCCTATGGTGTGCGCATAGGCTAAGCAGGGACGACAGTTTCTGTGTTTATGGTATAGTTCGTTTAAAGGAAGTCTTTTCTTACCGATAATCCAATATAGGCGGAAAGTGCCGTCCCTAATTAGCATATGCGGACTGCACAGGCTAGCCTGGGGCGACACTTTGAGCACATGCACTAAGCCCCATTTTCCGGAGCAAGGCTCATAATTAATACTCATCTACTCCTACTTGNAAGTTCAGTAAAGTGAACTTCCTTTATACCGAACACTAAATGTACTGGACAAAATGTCGTGTTTTAAGGAAGTTCGGGTTTAGTGAGGGCTTAAGGCAAAAACATCAATGCATACGGATATACCATGCAGACATATTCTTAAATGGTATTTTATATGAGTAATAACGCGATTCTTACATATTAATCACAAAACGTCTCATACAACGTTTAACATTTGATATTGATGGTCAAATACACTGCACAACCAGAATACTCGGACTACATGGGCTCATCTGGGACGAAACTTTACGCACATGCAGTATACCCCGTTTTCCCAGAGCATGGTGCAAATCCTATATACCACGACCTTTAATACGTCATCACAGATCGGCACAACACGCAACCAGAGGCTCTCTCAAAGTGGCCATAAATCCAAGACAGGAAAGGAGTACATCCCATGAAATAAAACAGTAATTTTGTCTCTCATTCAAATCTGCACACGTTATCATAGAGAACTTCAAATGTGTGACAAAAACAGACGCTAATAAATGCCGCCACATTGCTCTCTTATTGTGTGTGAAACGCGTTAAGGTGTTCGGAGATACTTGTCCAGCATCGCGACAAAATGTATGTATAGAAGATCTATCAGGTTAGAAAGCATGGACGATACAAGCCGAAGTACGTTATCCAGGTTTTGATACGACCCTAGTTTCATTATAAGTGTTTTGGTATTAAGAAACATTACTTTAAGTAATCCGGAGTGATCCACAGTGTTGGTTAAAACGGACCTAACGTAATTGTTAACACGCATCTTCATTTTCAAACTGCTAGAGAAGTTCAGTGTATTTATCACCTGAAACACGATATTTATATTTTGATTTGCTTAAAATTAATATCAGAATGTTTGGGATTGCTTGTAAAATGCTATTTCCAATAAAATAAAAAAAATCGCAGTTTGACACTAAACACACTGTTTGAAGATAGATGATTACAAATATTTGGCCACTTTTTTATCAAAATGAGAATAACAACGTAAGATTAGACCATACATATTTGGTCAGATGGCTTGCGTAAAGTTAACTTGCCTACCATGCAACTAGGCAAGACAAATAAAGGAAGTCTCCTCTTAGCGAAACTCCAAGTAAGGCGGAAAGTGTCGTCTTTGATTAGCCTGTGCGGACTTCACAGGCTAATATGGGACAACGCTTCACGAACATGCCTCGTTTTTCCAGAGCTAGGCTAATATGGATTTGTTCAAGCTGATAAGCGTTCTTATTTTATTTCATCGTGCCTCGAAAAGTTGTAGTTCTGTTGCTTTGCTATTTATTAACTATTGATTAATTAAAAATTAGTTATTAATTATTTTATTTTATGGCTTTTTAATTTGAATTACGACGAGGTTAATGTGTGTTTGCACGTGTATGCTTTGCGATTAATTCTGGGATAAGCGTGCTGTATATATCTCTTCAACCGTTTTAAACATCCAATGCGTTGCTTTGACCGTTTAAGGACGGTGACCCCAGCTAAACAAGATTTTATGTAAAATGTCGTTTTTTTGTGTATGGCCTTGAATTGTACGGGCAATTTGTCCATTGCCTTGAATAAAAGACTTAAGACTTATTTACGGAAATGAATTTATCTTCTGATAAGGTCTCTGGAGTTACACTATTTCTATATATTGCAATATGTTACTACACCAGACAATGACTAGCATTGATATTCCCCAACAGGCTTCGTATCTTCAAGTGTGGTTCAAAACAACATGCGACAAGCCGACCCGAAGTCACAAGCATCTCTACAAAGTCACATCAACCCCCGTGCGTCACCATTAATTTACGACCTTCGTTTCCGTCTTTGAGAATATATATATTATGTCAAGATGTCCAACGGGGGCGGCAATAAATAATCATTATTTATTGTGTGTTTAGCGTTAACAATCTGCAGTTTTTACTTGCAAGTAAGGTATACATACGGATGTATTGTTTCGATGCTTCGATCAAATATTGTATTTTAAATTATTGCATAACAATGTTAAAAACTGACAATAAATCCAATAACAACTTCACAATAAAATTTTAAGTTAATATACACTACTGTATTATGTATGCTTTAAGCCAATGTCCATTAAGTATGTTTTAACAGAATGATGTTTAACAATAACACGGTTGCCGCATCCAGTGCAATAATACGAGCATAAACGATGGGAAATATTACGTTGCACAGGGGCAATGCACGGGGTCTTTTTTTTTATTTACGGGACTTTATATTTGGAGTCATATGCGAGAAAATTAAACGCCCAATTTCATAATCATGCAGATGATTTTTTTAAGGCGACGTCAGCTTTGTGCGTTACGACATATTTACAAAATACAATTAATAAGTTAAACATTGATATTTGTTCAGATGCCTTCTTACAAATTAATATATTAGTTTGTATATTTACATTTACAATACGTCTGCTCCGTACGCTTTCTTGGCAATATATTTCAAATATATGCACCAAGTAAATTAAAACAAGAGCCCCGCCTAGCGGGTGCATGCTCGACTTTTCTCAGTCTTGATAGAGTAATAAATGCTTGATATTGTAGCAAAAGGAGTATCAAGAAAGACAGCATTTGACTATTTGCATTAGTGACGGTAAATAAAAAATGAAGTTAGGTTAAAATCAACTGTAGAACTTATTCCACAGATGAAGTTTGAAATTATTCAAATAGGAAGTAAACATCTTAGAAATTCCAACTGCGAGTAAAAACACTGAAGGACCGGCAAATAGTATATCTTGAATACTATTTGTTTGAAAAAGTCAAGGTTATAAATGAAAATGTTATGGCAATTGAAGCAAATTAAAAAAAACTTGACCTTCAAGGTCAAGGTCACACATAAAATATTATAAGAGATATTTTACTTATGTCTGGCATGAGTGTTGTACCCAAGTGTTCAATTAATACAACTTTAACGAAAATGTCTAAGTTAAAAAGGGCATAACTTAACTAAACAAAATGTGAGCAGCTTAATAATGCATTCATCTTGTAGAAAGTGTTCAAAGTCCCCAAAATTCCAAGTCTGAGTTAAATATCTTTGATAGTCTTAAAAATATAGAAATTTAAGAACATATTTTAAGTTAAAAAGGGACATAATTGTAAAGAAACTGTTGACAGAGTTATTTAGCTTGACCTACACATGAGTCCTGTCACCATAAGGAAGTAGTCCAAGTCTGAAATGATTATCTTTGATAGTATTCAAATTATTGAACGTAACTGAAGATTTAACACAAAATTTTGAGTTAAAAAAGGGCATAACTCTTATAATAATGCTGATAGAGTTATGCAGCTTGACCTACATGTTGCCGTAAAAAAATATTTTAAGTTTTGAGTTTTTTTTTTAAATAGTATTATTAAATATTAATAAAAATTAACCAGACGCCGACGCCGACGCCGACGCCGCTCAGGTGATGACATAAGCTCATATATTTTTTTCAAAGAGTTATGCACCTTGACCTACACAATTGTCTTGTTGCCATAAAATAGTATTCCAAGTTTCATTTAAATATCTTTGATAGTGTTAAAGTTTTCGAAATGTTAAAGTTTTCGAAATTTAACGACAAATTCTAAGTTAAAAAGGGGCATTACTTTAAAAATATTGTTGACAGAGTTATCCAGCTAGACCTAAACAAGTGTCTTGTCCCCATAAGGAAGTAGTCCAAGTCTGAATTGATTATCTTTGATAGTATTCAAATTATTGAACTTATTAAAAAAATTAACCCGAAATTCTAATTTAAAAAGGGGAATAACTCTAAAAATAATGCTGACAGAGTTATGCACCTTGACCTACTCAATTGTCTTGTTGTCATAAAGAGGTAATCCAAGTTTGAGTAAATTATCTTTGATGGTGTTAAAAGTTATTTGACTTTATATTAAACTTTAACCAACGCCGACGCCGGGGCGAGTAGTATAGCTCTCATTTTTCTTCGAAAAGTCGAGCTCAAAAGGACAGTTAAGAAAATGTCAATCTTATAATTGTTTTCTTTCAAATTGAATCAAAGTAGTGACACTCGAAAGCTGCAGCATATGATATAACATTTGATCGCATGCATATTTTGGAAACTGCAAAACCATTAGTTGTTTTGTCACGTAGGAGTAGAAACAAGTATCGCTGCTGTGTTCGTCGACTACATCAGCCTCAAGTGTCAGAACAGTCTTTTAAAGGCATGTTCTTCTAAAATACTGTTTTACAAAAAACTAACAATTGAGATTTGTCAGAACACAGTTAAAGCGGGGTAAACCCCCTGTTTAATGCAGCTGTCACTTGACGAATAAATTCATTTTTATGGAGTAACCAAATTCACGCATGGAATATATAAATAGTATAAAGAGCACTCCTTTTGTTTCCGCATTCGAATGTGGAAACAATTTATTGGAGAAAAAAGGAGCGATCTTTATAGAAGGTCGTTTTTTGTTTTATAATATCCCGTATTAAGATAAACGAGTGTCGCTATGGGAAAACGGAACTCAATTCGTGTGCGTAAAGTGTCGTCCCAGATTCGCCTGTGCAGCCCACACAGGCTAATAAGGAACGACGCTTTCCGCCTTTGTGGCATTTTTCGTTTAAAGGAAGTCTATTATAAACCAAAATCTAGTAAGGCGGAAGGAGTCGCCCCGGATTAGCCTGTGCAGTCCGCAAATGAATAAAGCTCCCTTTTTGCCAGAGCGAGAGTAATATTGGATTAATTTTCATAAGCGCCGGCCCTTATCAAATGTTATGGTAAAAGCGACACATACACAAAAACAAATCCGCATATTCATCGTCATTCAGACAAACCGTATGGTTGACCCTACACAGAGGCAGCACGTCAGATGCAACATTGCTGATAGCCATGTCAAGGCTTTGGTCCTTTTCTGACAATTAATCATTTGAGTCGTGTTCTGAGAAAACTGGGCAAAATGCATGTGCGTACATGCTTATCAGGGACGACACTTTCCGCTTGTATGACATTTTTCGTTTAAATTAAGTCTCTAATTAGCAAAAATCCAATTAAGGCGGAAAGTGTCGTCCCTGATTAGCCTGTGCGGACTGCACAGGCTTAACTGGGACGACACTTTACGCACATGCATAATGCCCAGTTTTCTCAGACCGCGACTCATTTGATTTCGTCATTTACGTTTTTGTAAAGTATTAATAGACATATGTGCCCTTTAGACGAAGCTTACGCCGAAACACTATCAAGCGCCTTCTCTCATTTGTCAGGATAAATATTTGTCGTTCATGTCAGATTTACAGATTATTACAGGATCTAAATGCGAATAGAAGTAACAATTATAGAAGTGTTATTATTATTGCGTGTTTTGCATGTTTAAAGAATCTACAAAAAAGTATGTATGGAATCAGGAAATATAGGTTATTTATAATATTATGTTAATAAAGTCTAATCACTGATATTTTTGCAATAACAATAGACACAGTGAGTGGTCTAATAATAAGGTATGTCATAAAGATGTCAAAAGGATGTCTGGCAGTAAACGGGAAATGGACATCGTCTTTCACTCAAAGACCGCCTGCGTTTGATAAACGTCGACAGCATTATGGTTAACATGATCTTTGTACCTATTTTGAGACTGAGAATGATTACGCTTATTTGTGTTTTGTTTGAAATGATGTTTAATATTAATCATATTTTGTTTTATAATATCAATCATTTTGCGTGCATCAATTAGAGGTTAGCCCATTTATGCCAAGCGTCTAGAAAAAAAGGTCTTGGCAAACAGCGTAGACCCAGATGAGACGCCGCATGATGCGGCGTCTCATCAGGGTCTGCGCTGTTTGCTTAAAGGAATTTCTGTAAGAAATATTCTACATATAGAAATAAATATTCTAGACATCCCTAATTTTGGAAATAAATTTATCCAATTTAAAAGGATGGGAGAGCCCACTAGGCATAAATGGGTTAATTAATACACTGCGCCGATGTGACAGCTGCCCTTAACGGCAGACCTGATCAGTAATGGTCAGAGGGCTTTAGTCCGAGGGACATGACTTGTCAGGTGGGCCATTATGGACAGATTGTCAGGTGCAGCGTGTTAAACTTTTAGTTGCAAATGCTGTAATAATAAGTTTATTTAATTATTTTTTTCAAAGAGCAAATAAGACGTATAATTAACATCAAAGTTTTTAAATGCAACTTATTTGGGGAATTATAAGATAGTGATATTCGACCGTGGAACTGTTAAACGACAATTTTTATTTTCGTCTAAGCGGTTGAATAAATAAATTGCCAAACTGACACGTTCATGCTTTCTAATCAATTTCCCGAATAAAAAAAATCAAACGTTAACCATGAATTCTACTTTCGCACCGTTTCGTGAAAAGGTCTTGACAGATCCCCATGTTGGAAAAAAATCTTACGTTTTCCTCGATTTTCTAGGGTTCAACTCTTAATAAATTATACTGTTTCACATTGATTTACACTCTAAACTCTATATGATCAACTCCCACATGAAAAATTAAAACGCATTAACTCTAAGTATATACGGGGAAATCTTCGCACACCATGCAGTCAGTAAAAAGATGTATCCTGATTTCAATACAAGAATTCGCTATAGATTTATTAAATACGATCACGCAATATCACAAGCAGAATAGCTCTACATGTAAAACAGTAACAGTGTATATATGTGCATTAGCATACTTCTCTCAGAGGGAAGTAAAACCTGGCACAATAAACCCATCCACAAGAATAAAAACAGATGAATGCTAAGTTCAAAATGTCAAATGTGACTAAAGGCGTACACTATACAACAATAGCCAATTCAGCTGAAGAAAATATATTATTTGCTTTAAATTGATTGCAAATATATCAAATTATTATATTTAAATGTTACATTTATCATAAATACCCTTCACGACTGTTTGTCTCTTGGGTCCTCACAGCAAGTGCATTTGTCAATTATGTACTAACATTCTTAAAGGGACCTTTTCACAGATTTTGTCATGTATTGAAGTTTGTCATTAAATGCTTTAAATTGATAAATGTTAACATTGAAACTAAATAGCTCCTGTAAAAAATTATAATAAAAAAATACAGACAGAAAAGATAGTGATCCACAACTGGGCTCGAACCACTGAACATTGAAGGAAAAGTCTAGCACTTACATCACTCGGCCATCCGTGCTCATACTGTGATTTGTGTATTTTATACTGTATATACATGTAAGCAATCCTAGTAGTGTCACAAAACATAACGATAACAACAAAACTCCAAATTATTCAACAGTTTCGCGTTTGTAACGCTTTATAATTTTCAAGTTTTTAATCCTTCAAAATATGCATATAATAGATATTTTAGAGCATGGTAAATGGTCAGTATTACTGTTTTCTCGCAAAAATCGTTACTACAATGAAAATTTGCGATTTTGAGACTTTGTTTTCAATTTTATTAATTAACCAAAACGTGAAAAGGTCCCTTTAAGATCCGTTAAAGCAATTTTAGTCATATTTTAATTCATGGAATTCAAAAATCACATGTAACAAGCATTATCGTTGACCAATCTTTTCGTCGTCACAAATTTAACAATAGTATGTTCGATTGCGGTTAGATTAATTTTATTAAACGCTGTATGGTAAGCTCATGTGAGTTGGATTTGTGGAAACCATACCGGACCGGTGATATTTCCGGTGGGATTTCCGGTGGGTATTCCGTTCCCCCACCCCCACAGAAGAAGACTTTGAATGCCTTTCGGTAGAAACTAATTAGCTTGACATTGCAGCTATAAATTGTATTAGGTAGGAGTGCTGGCACACACTCCGGGCCCTCACATAACGCTGCCTCAGCAACCAAAAGGATCTCATAAATTCGATATACACTCTCGAATTTATTCTAATAATAAATAATGCACGTTTGGAGGAATCAGACTTTACAACGACAATAACTTTTTGAAACAATGCTAGCGAGTCCATGCTAGTTCCCAAATAAAACTCATACTTATAAACTATAATGGTGACCTGAATAAAATGTCATTGTACGTTTCAAACACTAATCATTCTTCGACTTATTAAACGTATTATGTACCAAATGTAACATATTTGAGCCTCGCTCTGTGAAAAGGGGGTTTAATGTATTTGCGTAAACAGTCGTCCCAGATAAGCCTGTGCAGTACGCACAGGCTAATTAAGGACGACACTTTCCGTCTTAACTGGATTTTTGCTAAGAAGAGACTTCTTTTAAACGAAAAATACCAAAAATGCGTAAAATGTCGTCCCTGATGAGCCTGTGCGGACTGCACAGGCTTATCTGGGACGACACTTTACGCACAAGCGTTTAACCCCCTTTTCGCAGAGCAAGGCTCATTTGTATCACGCACGTTAACCCATAAATACAACAGGTATATTTATGGAGCCAGTACAGATTTACTACATGACTTAAGCATGACATCACATTAGCATTTAACGCAAATTATATATTATTCAGGTTGATACTATTTTAACACGCATTGCAAGTCTTTATATGAACGTATACTGACGGAATACTATATATCATTCACGTCAACAAACATCACGTTCAATATAGTACCACTTCAATATAGTAACACTACAGCGGTAGAAACACGTATCTGGCATGCGTTAGATTAATAAAGCGTCGAAACAAACCTGAACACTTTTACGCCCTTTTTTTTCAGTTTATGTCAACTGATTTCCTAACAACTACCACATTTTTTTTACTTATATTTAGATGGAGTATGTTCGTGAATTGGTCGATTCTAACAATGCTGTTATTAATATTCAGATAGTACTGACGATTGTCAACTATGTGTGTAGTTATTTTAAAAAAAACTGATAATGAAAAACGCAACATAAGCAAGCAGTATATTTGCACATTATTTTTAGTATGTGTTCAGTCTCAGTCCATGTGTAGTCGTAAGTCTTTACAGAAACGGATTGCTGAACCAGAGCACATCTGTATGTGTGCGATACAATCTAAAGAACCCAACACAGTTAGAAGCCACGTATACCCGATTCAAGTACCGGATGTTAAATATTTTCAATACTCTTCAATTGGCTCACTTATGATTTTCATGATATGGAACAATGAACAACATTCATAGCAATTAGGAGATACAAAGCACGTCCAATATGAGCCGCGTCATGCGAAAATGGGTCTTATCCCGCATATGACGCGGCTCATATTTCATTTCCACGTAGATTATTTAGCATCCTACAGATTATATAGCCTTACATATATACGTACATGTACCACACAATCAATTACACGCTGTAACAAGACGCCCCTCAATGTAAAGATGTCGTGTACATTCAACTCATAAAAACACCATGAACAATCAAACATGTTCAATTGCAATATTACCACATAGTCTTTATTCTAGTCCACATTCGAGAAGAGCGTTTAAAATGTATCCCCTGTAGTACACGCATACAAATAAAATAATGTATAATCAAACGCAGCGAAAACCACAAGGTGTTTAAGACGCCCATTCCCACGCCAATCCTACTCTACCCAAACCCCTCAACCGCCCACCCTCCACATATACACACAAATAAATACCCTTAGCACAGCCCCAAACAGACAGACAAGACAGTTTATTTCAATCCAATAAGGCATTTAAGCCCACGAGGACATATATACAAAACACGTATTGACGAACAGTAAAGACAAGAATACAAAGTTTTAACAAAAGTTGTAGTTATATGTTTCCAACATTTCGACCGACGGTAGAACTAAAAAAAATGAATCATGATTTGATTCAACCTTTCCCCCTTCGAAATCCGTCGATTGGTCAGTCTCGAACCTTTAACAACTCGCGTCAAACGAGATTTACCTAATTTCCACGTACGCCTGGAACTTCAACCGGTCGATTGATTGGCTGTTAATGAATATGCCATGAATTGTGCCGAGACGCTGCATTTTAATGTAAGACCACTTTCTGAAAAACCCGTACCAGTAAGTATGCTGGCAATAACTTCATACTTTCGTTATTGTATTGGATTTGAAAAAAAAAACATTGTCATTTTATTAGAACATTAGATGAAGAATAAATATAGCATTCCATTCTATTCTTAAAATGACAATTTGTATATGTTATTTTTTACACTTATTGTTACTAGTATGTGTTTTGCAAAATGCCAATAATCCATTAACTAGTATGAGTTTTGCCAAATGCCACTAATTCGTTAACATAAAGTTATAGTTGCACAAGAAAAATATACATACTTCTCTTGCACAAAATCATTGAACTGACCTTTTTCTGGTAGTTATCCCTGGTAAAACTATAGGTCACGCCTTTTCTTTAAAAGTTCTAGATAATCCGAAATGGTCCTTAACACTTCAACACACTGATTATCAAAGTGTCATGCAATAAATGCACTATGTATTATTTGTATTCCGATTAATAAGTTATTTAATTCCAATAAATTAAATGAATATCACAATACATTCCTTGAACAAATCAATTTATAACTTCCGCTTTTTCCATATTGTTTTTAACAAAAGCAAAAATACCCTTAGTTAATTTGCAGCGCATAAGCACTCGTTACTACTTTCGCTACTAATTACATCGCTTGAAATATTTTCACCGACGCCCTTTATAGCCGTGGACGTCTATGACACCTACACCGTCATAATGATTATACTCTATGGTCTCTGATATTTTCTCACTTCTATGATCACGTAGATTCATTCTAATATTTCCGATAATCCCTACCATGGATGGGTGCACAATTTACCGCTTAATTCGGTTTTGTCTTCATTATCGACGACGATGATGTGATACTACTCACTAATAAACGATGCTCGGTATTATCTGTGACTTATTATTAAAACTGCTCACCACGTCGCTGAATTGCATCGACAAGAATTCTAAGAAGACGTAATACTTGAATGAATGGACTTACAAAGTTTGCCATTTCTTAGCGGTTAATTATCAGCAATGTTCGTTACAATACAATTTACAACCGGGATAAACTGTCAATATAAATTTATATAATTGTGTAAAAGCTGTATAAAATTGCTTAGCAAANCAACGCGAAAGATATCTCGCATTAAAATTACCCTTTCGCTCGAATTAACAGACAATAACAGCCAATAGTATAATGACATATATTAATATTTTAAATACACTAATTGTATAGTTTGAACTTGATAAATATTAAAACAGACAGATCTGTTTCCACCTTGGTTCGTATCCACTGGATCAAAGTCGCCGTATCTAATCGATAGTTTGATTTCTAGGTTCGAATCTTTATAGTGTGTAGTATGTTTTGTTCTGATATGAAGTAATCAATAACTCAGGCTTAAACCATTCTCGAGCTAGCGTCCGTGTGGTTCGATTCTGGTGCATCAGAACTCTGAAATCGTTAAATATTGACCGACACACAATAATAAATTTAAAATTATGTTTAAATAATAGGTATTAACAGTTTAGTATTATGTTCTTTAAAGTTGAATATTTTATTATTCAGAATTCAAATAAGGTTGTTCAATTTTATGTTTTAGTTGAAACGTACGTTTTCCCAATTTTTTAAAATAAATTGTCTTGAGGTAAAAAAAAAGAGAAATCACAATATGCACTGTCCTAATATACCAAATCAATGGGTATTGTGTTAAGTAGTTAGTCATATTTTGCTCCTCGTGTTCAATGCTCGATAAATCAAGAGCATTGCCAGTTAGTTCCAGATATCTAAACACTACTTAATGGGCAATCATATCCACACGTTATTGTCACGTCACGACCCCATTACCGAAATTAAACCCGTCTCTTTTTTCTAAATGTATTGGCTGCAAATTTCATCCCCCACCCACCCGCTTCCTACAATGCCATGACGCAGTCAAGTGATCTATATTTGGGGTGTAACCTGACAAAGCATCGCCGAGAGGGATTCTTAAAAGCCCCCGATACTTTTCCATCATATATTCATAGCCGATACATCAAGCGCTGTTCTTCTCTTGTCTGTACATTATTATTGCTAAGCACACTTCCCCTGACTCCCTGGAGCATACAATTGTGTGCCCCTTTAATATTGTTGTGTAACCTCTCAATGGAGAGCTTTTATGTTGATGAGTTGATTTCGCTCGATTCCATTCTTTCGATGACAGTTATAAAGTTATCGTCCGATTGGTAGTTTGAAAAAAGAATGCGCTGTCACATTGATCATAAAAAAGCAAAGAATGATCGTGTCCTTGAAAGACACGTACGCAGAAGCGTAACTACGAGCCTCGTAATGCGAAAATGGGTTCTATGCCATATGCGTAGCTGCAGACCAACCCGCGCAATCGCGCAGTCTTGTCACGAAGTGCCCTATTCATACTGGTCTTGGTCTACACTGGCCGACTATGGCATAACACCCAGTTTCGCATGAAGCGACTCTGACAGATACTCCCTACACACTGATATACTGGACCGATCATATTCATGTCACGTGGTTTTGAGTTTTAAAAAAAAACGGCCATGCATGGTTATCAATGTCCATACCGATTTTGTTTAGTGCTATTTGTATTTGTAACTCTTTATTGAAACGTTTTACTACTGTTGTTGTGTTATTGAAGTTGCGGTTTTATCTTAAACTTTTATATCATATATACTCTGGTAACATGGCCAGTAATTTATCCTTTCGGAGTAAGTTGTGACATTAAGTTAATTCTTAAAAAGAAATTGTTCATACTCTGAATAATTGTACTTCGGGATTGATTTTATTCGATGAAGATATTTGTTCAGGACATTAATACGGACTGGTAGTTAACATCCTGTTTGACATAAATCTCCGTCTTGGATGAAAAAAATAGATGTTTAAGTATGTCTTCGACAAAGTAATTCTTTCGCATTTCCAATATAGCACAGTACATGCACCACAGTTTTCTGGACTTTTCTTCGCCTTTATTGTAAAGACACAGAGCCTGGTATAAACATTATATTTTGCATCCATCTTATACAGGGATAACTTATGTGGTAAAAAGCGGGAGTAATTTTCATTTAACACTTTGTTTGTCCAGAAACACGAATACGCATGTTTTGTTAGAGAAATCTACTAATTATTAATACGTGGAAGGTAAAGAGACGGCTTTCTGTCCTTTACAATAACATTTTTACTTCAATCGTTTGCAGTATCAACATACAATACAAATACTATTGAACAATTTGACGTTGCGTAATATAAGGTGAGATATTTCGACATGTCCACAGCTATCAGACCATATTGGAAGAGCCATTTCTATGACGCAATAATATATTTTATGTTTTTTTTGTCATGTGCACGGCATTTCAAAGTTATGCGAGCACCAACAGAATTACATAACAATGAATATAGGTTAATAAACTGAATTTATGTCGTATCAAACTCGGGTGTTATTTTACCAAAGAATTTACAATACTTTTGAAAATCAATATTAAACTCTTAATTAACCACAGTGTTACAGTAAACAGTAACGTTGCTGACATTCACGCGAACAAATGTTTAAAATATTTTTTTATCAACATCATTGTAGTTTATAAAATTTAATCGATATTTTGTATTCTGTAATATTTGATATAAAAGTGAATTATAAGTACTAAGCTCATCCCTTTTTGTTTCATTATAAAAAAATACAGTCATACAAAACATGTAGCTGTTATGTTTGTATTTTTAAATAAATGTTTAAAGAAGAAGTAATTCCAAAAAAATATCAACGAACAATAATTCAGTTAATAAATGGGTTTGTAAAGATTGATTGTTTCGTAATGTATTAATAGGTAATTGTCTTAACACGAAACACAAGCAACTCATCACATCATATATAATTTATTAAAAAATATCAAAATACACAGTCATTTTAGTCTGCGAGTGACGCAAAGATGTAATTTCTACTTCCATAATAAGCGTATTGACCAACAATACACATGTTTAAAATAAAGAATATTATCCAGCATGTGTAGTGATAAAATACCACAGGCTACGTTTACTGCACAATTGTTAACGGACATTTGTTGTCCTGGCTGTCAATATTCTGGAAGATATTCAAACCCTGGACACCATGGCTTCATTGGCATATGTGGAAATGTGCCTGGCATTCTAGTAAAGTTAAAATTATTTATCACTTTTATGGGAGGTAATGCGTTCCTTTGCTTTGCTACGAGAACGGTGGAGCTTATACTCGCCTCTGTGTCCGTCCGTCCGAATTCTTATCGTATTAATATTAGGTTTCGGGGATGAACAGAAAATCCCCGATAATATTTTCCGTCCTACGTTCGCCCGTCCGACCGTCTTTCCATCCTTTCTGCCGTCTCTTAATTTGTCTTCGCGCAGGACAATTTTAGGCAGCTTCCATAGTAGCTGGCCATTCACGTATTTCTAGGTTGTTTCAGTCCTTTGATCGTTCATACAGTTAAAGCCACATTATCTTGTCCCCGTGCTTTCAAATAACCCATACACAGACCATTAACGGGGAGCATCTATCAGTTTCAGTGGTGTTCTTGTTCTATATCCATAAATAAAAAGTAACAATAGTTGGTATGATTGATCTTTGTGCCGCCTTCGACACTATTGTCATACAAATGGCAAATTCAATCCTACAAAATGATTTTGGAATTAAAGGAACTCCTCTTAACTAGAAAGATTCTTATCTGACTGAAAGATCAATGCGAGTTGATGTGAATTACTCTTCATCAAAGTCTGACCCCATTAAGTAAGATGTTCCCCAGGGCTCCTGTGCCGGTCCAGTGATTTTTACCATGTACATCGCTGCGCTGAATAAGGTTGTCCTAAAATATCCAGCAGGTCTGTATGGTTACGCTGACGTTCACAAAATCACATTCAAAACTTGAAATCCTCAAAATTGAGAATCGGTATAATAACATGTCGGTTATTGTTTGCAAGACGTCATTGACTGGACGACTCGGATCAAATTGAAAATAAACAATTCAAAAAACAGAGGTTATTATTTACGGTTCCAGACAGGAATTGTCAAAAATAAATATCTCACGCATACATATTGGTGGCTGTGATATTAAATGTGTAGATTATTTTCGAGACCTTGGTGTACAAATAAACAATACTTTACGTTTTGATCAGCACATCCAAAGAAAATGTCAAATCGCTAGTGCACATTCGTAGGCACTTATTACCTAAATCTGCAGAGGTCCTTGTTCACGGCCTGATTCATTCTTATCTAGACATTTGCAACGGACCTTTCACTGAAATTCCAAAATATCAAATCGACAGACTGCAGCGAATTCAAAATCGAGCAGCCAGAATTGTCGCCGATGTTTAGTTTATTAATAAACATATTTATTTCAAACAATACACATTGTTTACACATAATTACATACAACATTTATACAGTTAATATGTTTGAATAGGATTGGAACGAAAGACAATGTCTTTTATAGTTCTTCTCCCTAAGAAGATCTTCGCCGATGTTTCGCATGATCACCAAGCAATGAGATCTTCAGGTCATCGCACTGGCTCCCTATAAATGCACGTGTACGATAGATCAATAGCAGTTATTGGACCCAAGTGGTTGAATGCTCTTCTCAAAGACTTAAAATGCGCATAGAGCTAATAACAGTTTAAAACTAAACTTAAAACGCATTTGTTTTGCGTTTTTAATGGCAAATACGTTTTTTATTTAAGTTATATAACTGTGTACAGCGCGATTAAATATTGGCAAATAATTCTTGCGCTATATAAGTGTACGTGTATTTGTATTTGTAAATCATCAATCAAAATAAACACATTACAGCCATGTAAATACTATATGTACGCATTATTTGAACAAAGGAAGCGAATAAAAACACGTTTTACAACACAAGTAACACTGCATCCATAAGTCTCTATTGAAATAAAACCATATTGTTCTCGTTCTTATGTTGTCGTTGTTTTCATTAAGTAATCTTAAATAGCTTTGTTATTATGAGCATGCAGGGATTGTAAATTGTTTCGATACTTCATAACTTATTTAAACAAAATCATGTTTCAAACTCACACGAAATTTTTAAAAGCACAAGTCACTAGGGTTTCACGATTTGTTCACTAATTTTATCATACGAAATTAATAAGGTATTTCCTTTTCTTTCAAAACTTAAGTTTGGCTGGCTTTGCTGGTTACTCCGCCAAAAATACACCGTATGTTATGTTAAGTAAACTGTGTTTTCTTCAAGAATTACGATAATAGCCAAAGCGTGTCGAGCGTTTCGATTGAAATAAAAAGTAGTCCGGTTACTAGCATGATACGGAAAAAGAAAACGCTAATAGAAAAAACGGCTTCTCTCATTGGAATGTTACGTACAGTGTGTATTGATAAAATAAAATCGATAGACTATTGGGGTTTGAGACATTATATCAGTCACGTTGGTTGTGAACAGCCTTATCGCACACGATGTCGATGTTACTTTACACAACTTACTGATGCACAGTCTAATGACACTATACTAGTGTAGTATTCCATTTATTATATACTTTTTTGATATATTACTCTTAAAACTTAAAAAAAAAAATATGATCTATGTAATGTCAAATAAACTATATATTTCGCAAACGAGTGTTTTTATTGACTTAAAAAGTAGTACTATCATGATTCGGAAACAGAGAAAGCTAGTGGCAAGAAATACGGAATGTTACGATAGTCGTCTGTTGCAGCAGTATGTATCAGACAAAAGACAATCCCAGAAATCGATTGCTCCCGGATTACCCGCCCCTGAATACTCTCACGCGCCTCCAAAACGGTACTGAAGAAAACAACATGGACCTATATATGTTGTATAGGTCCCTACGCAAAACAAGGAAGGGAAACGGTTTTATCGAATATATTTGAAGATTTAAATAGTTTCTGTTATCGATCTGACAACCACATAATAGTTCGTGTTTTTTTAAATATAAGTTATTACGTAATTATTAGTAGAAATAAGGTTCATCTGCATTCTTTTAAGAGTAATAAAACACAGCATGGACATGGACCTATTTGTGTAGGTCCCTGGCATGAATAAGGTCTTGATTGTCATTTAACATGTTATTTAAAGGTGACGCGTGATATCTTATCTTAATTTCGGTATCTACACATGTGCAGACATGTGGTGTCACGGGCAAACCCATAAACGCTTTTAATTCACACTTGGAACATCGCCGCCCATTTAGCGAATTCGTTCGCGCCTTTATCGCTGATGTTTTTTTCAAGAGATGTATGTTGCTGTCATTAATAATCCGTAATTAAAGAAAAATAAATCACTTATTTTGTTCGTGTTTTTGTTTTTCAATCGTAAATTTAGACCGTTTTACGAAAAGTTAATAAAGACATACGTTTAGGAAATCTAGAGAACACAATTGAAACTAAGTTTATTTAAGGCTCATT
>VMBQ01003896.1:51724-88253 GCA_007657795.1 Dreissena rostriformis
ATATTAGTGATAAATGAGCGAATCATATATATAAGTGATAAATGTAGAGCGCAACATCACAAATTCGTCGCGGCGAGATCTATCTACGTATTTACTTTACACGATTAGTACGGCGTTAGTTGCATATATATATATAACGGACCTTAATTTAAGACAAACATTATGGTTATAAAATAACATTTTGAATAATCAATCATGTAACAATTGTCATAAATCAGTTGTTACTCTGTCGTCATGAAGTTACAACCATACATGTCAATCGAACGCGTGATAGCCAGTACTGAAACCAATGTTCCGTGGTACCGAACCCATTGACTTAAATAATGAACACGCACTCACTATTTATAATCAGATCTGGTTTTGTTTCGTAATTACCGCTGGTGAACGTCTTTATTAAACAAAAAAATGTGCCAATGTTTACTTTATATGGCGGATTAAAAAGAAAACGTTTGTGCTAAGTTTAAATAACATATTTCTGGAATTATTGCCAAATTAGAAATTAATTGATAAAAATGGTTAGTTATAACATGATTAAGATTGTCATATAATTATTGGAATGTTTTCATGTAAATATGTCAATAAGTTACCGGAAATTTGATTATATGTTTCTTAAAGATGGTTTACTTACGTGTTCATAGGTGATTGAATATGTACTTTTTTACTATTACAATTATAATATTTTAATTATTAATATTGTAACACTAGTTCGGCGTAAACTGCATACATACAAATTACAATATGTATGTTATAATATAAAAACAATTAACATAAGACTAATCCTTAAGTTATTTAAGACCATTAATTGCTTCCATTAAATTATTTCACAAAAACATACCTTAAAATATATACGCATACAACGTATTAAACGCGTTATATAAAAAACGCATGTGCAAATGGTGATCTATTACTCCAGCTTTAACCCTTTGAGTGCTGGAACCGGATTTTGAAGGTTTTTGCAAACAGTTTGGATCCAGATGAGACGCCACAGAACGTGGCGTCTCATCAGGATCCAAACTGTTTGCTATTCTGATAGTATTCTTTGAAAAAAATCAAAGAAAATGCTAATTTTAGAAATTCAGCAGANTGTTATAATATAAAAACAATTAACATAAGACTAATCCTTAAGTTAATTAAGACCATTAATTGCTTCCATTAAATTATTTCACAAAAACATACCTTAAAATATATACGCATAAAACGTATTAAACGCGTTATATAAAAAACGCTTGTGTAAATGGTGATCTATTACTCCAGCTTTAATCAGACTTTCGTGAAGTGTTGTATGTATTATCCTGTATTTATAGGCAATTAGCCACTTGCTTTAAGTAAAAGACTAGCGGATGAAAGAAAACATGTCTTTCCTCATGATATTTCTGGTGTTTCATTTTTCCTATTCCTGAAATGCTGCGCATCAAACGCTCAAATCGTAATTAATTGCTTTATTAGAAATGTATTTTTACTCATAATATTCATTTTGCAGTCTTACAAACATTATGCCCGATTTAGCATGTATTCATATTAACCGGTTAAGTGATAAAAAAAGGTCGAAATCAGGCAATTTCTTGATATTTATAAAAAAGATTTGTTGTACTTATCAATGATTATAATAACAACAGAGTGGTACTGTGGCAATGAAATGACAAGGCTACTGCACACTTTCAATGTACCGATTTCAATGGATGAGTTTGTCATTATCATGTCATTAGACGCGAAATGGGTTTTCTATTTCTTTTATATATTATACTGGACGTTTGTTTCGCCCAATGTATCATTTGGTGAAACAGTTACACTTTTAACAGTAGAAATGGTTCAACTCTGCCAGTGAGTACCGGAAGTAATGCTTAACATCTTTGTTTTGGGGCGGGTGGGGTAGGGTAATTTTATAATACTAATACGATCAACATGCACGTATAAGTTTATGTACTGGTTTTGAATAGCACTTGCAAATAACTATAGAATCCCATTAACATATTAATAATATTATAAAACTCGAGAAATACGTGCACACAGAAATATCACTTTAATGTGAGCAAGCTAGATAGATCGGTTATAGCTCAAAAGGAATCCAATGTTTTGACGATGAAGGCCGTTCAAACGTTTGTTGTCTGTTTTACGTTCAGGTTTTTTTTCTTCCAGTCGTTCATGAACCGACCCGACGCCTCCTTCTTTGTCGGTGTGCAGTCGAAGGGGGCGTTCAAAAAGGCAGTCAGGTAAACAAAAGCATAAGGAACTCACAGCAATTATATATCTTATGTTCTCATTATTTAATAAACGCGGGTAGTAAAATTATTTGTATAATTCAGTCACCGCAGTTTTAGAGAAAGGACAAATAAGATATTTTATTATTTATACTGACAAACAGAAAACAGTACAAAAAAGTTTTAAAAAGAACATGCACACAATATAGAATTTTATGTTTCTTTTATTAAAACAAATACCGTGTACGTTTAAATGTGGTTAGATTGCACATACAAAAGAGACAATAAAACACACACACACAAAATGTTCCGTGAATTGTTAGAAGATGAAATTCACTTCATTTATTGACTTGTACATCATTACTTTTGACTGTTAATTTAACTTAAGTTAACAGTTTGATTTATAAAACATGCCAAAACAGTGACTAAACCAAATACCTAATTTGAATATGAGCCAAGATTTGGGAAAACGGGGCATAATGCATGTGCGTAAATTGTCGTCCCAGATTAGCCTGTGCAGTCCGCACAGGCTTTCAGTGACGACACTCCGCCTTAACTGGATTTTCTCAAAGAAGAGACTTCCTTTAAACGAAAAGTACCATAAAAGCGGAAAGTGTCGTTCCTGATTAGCCTGTGCGGACTGCACAAGCTAATATTGGAAGACACTTTACGCACATGCATTAAACCCCATGTTCCCAGAGCGAGGCTCATATGATTGACACGCTTGGGGTACCGTCCATTGCAGGCCTGTGACGCCGGAAATGATAGAGGAGGATGAGCCACCGAGGACGACGAAGGAGCAGGCCTCGTGCATCCACAACATGGCGCTGGCGGCGGCATTCCTGGTGCCCATACTGCTGGTTAGTCACGCTCAATTGGTCGTTGTCGGCTCAGGTACTACTTTAAAGTATCCCGGGTACTCTTTAGTCTACTATAAAGTACCCGAGGTACGAAAATATACCAAATAGAGTATGGCCGGGTGCCTGTAAGCGTATTTTCCGTACACGGGGTACCATGTAGCATACTTAGAGTACCCGGGGTACTTTAAGTAGTATCTAAGCCCACAACGACCAATTGAGCGTTAGTTACGTATGGTCTCCCAGTTGTCAAGAATCTTTGGAAGTAGGGTTTTTTTTAATGACGGAAACATTAATGAATGTTCGGAAAAATACGATGGTAGCGCGCTTCGGAGGTACTAATAAAGTGTCCTTTACAGCAATGCCTTCCATTTAAATATCCTAGTATAAATAATATTAAATATTACATCAGATGGAACAATAGAGCAATGGACAACATTGACATACGCCCGATCATGAATGTCGACTTAAAATGTATGAAAAATATAAAAGTAATAATCTTTGGAGATTCCATTGATGTTACTGGTATTGTTAAATGTACCCAAATGCTCATTTCTTTTGTGAGTCAAGTAAATTTATTAGTTAGGAGTGCTGTGGCACACCCCGGGTCCTAACATTGTATGCAGCTACATGCGCGGAAGGGCTCATACCATCGAAATACACACACGCACACACACACGCACGAACAGGTATACAACAAATCGCGCCCACGGTATCTACAGCTTCATCGATAAGCTCTTTATTTATTGCTGAAATACCTTTTGCCATTTTGTCCACAGATAGCGGGCGCCATTTCGTTCGGCACCACGTACTGGTTCAACATCAGTCCATTCTACGTGGGGTTGTTCGTTCGATACAATAACTGGACCACACTCTCCGAATCAGTTGACGAATTCTACTCCAACGACACAATCACGGAATTTGATCAACGTAAGCTTGTTTTTTGTCAACTAATATCTTTTGTAACCACTTGAACATCAACGAAAAAAATTACGTCACAAAAACGTGTAGTTATTACGAAAGATCTTGTACACAATTCATACCATGTATTCACTAAAACGTGTGGTTATTCCGAAAGAACTGTACAAAATATGTAAATGTCTTTAAATACTGTTTGGTGGATATATCCGCATTTAAATTGTTTGGTGGATATATCCCTGTTAAAAATGGCTATCACAACGATATGTCGTATATTGTATTACCGCTTGTATGATATTAATATGGCTAAAACACATGCATATCATATAGAAGAAACAGGATATTTAAGTGAACAACGTTAAATTAAAGGTACATTTTGTATTTGAGTGTTTTCGTGCAACTGGCCTCGAGTAATTTAATGCATTTCGTACAAAAAAATACACTCTGTGAAAATGGAGCTTAATGCACGTGCGTATAGTGTCGTCACAGATTAGCCTGTGCTATCTGCACAAGCTTATCAGGGACGACACTTTCCGCTTTTATGGAATTTTTCGTTTAAAGCAAGTATCTTCTTATGAATATCCAGCTTATGCGGAAAATGTCATCCATTATTAGCCTGTGCGGACTGCACTTTGCGCACATGCATTAAGCCCCGTTTTCCCAGAGCGAGGCTAATTTCAAATGGTCAATGTACATGCATAAAGCCCCGTTTTCCCAGATCGAGGTTAATTTAACTGTTTTAAGGTATCGCTACAATTTTAGTAAAGAGGACGTGGACGATCGGCCGCCCTCTCCTGATAGCAGGCGGCAGCATGTTTCTGGTCAGCTTTATCGGTCTGGCCCTCTACCCCTGTCACAGGACCATCAAACTGAGCAAGATCACCATGGCCTTCATCGTGGCGGCCATCCTCTTGATAGCCCGTGAGTGGTGCTGATTAATTGTCCCTTAATAAGGTCGCCGTGGCGTAGTGGACATGGTGTCCGCCTAGCGACCTGAAGGTCACTGGTTCGATCCCAACTTTGGGAGCGTTCTTTCGATCTCCCCTAAACACCCCAAGTACTGGTTCTTAGTCCCAGGAAACGGTCTCGAGGGCGTTTCAATAAGCCTTCGGCTTTCGATGTTATCGAGCTAAAATAAATAGGTTTAAACTAACTGTCCCTTTTTCATGACGTTATATAGTTTACACCTATTTTTATCTCGATTGCAACTAAATACTAAGGTTTATTGAAACGCTATTGAGGCCGTTTCCTGGATAGAACCAGTACTTGGTGTCTTTGGGGGATATCTAAGGAAAGCTCCCCCAATGGGGATCTAACCCGGTCGCATGGTGGACACCAGATCCACTACGCTATATACGTTATAAAGGAATAATGAAACTCCAGAACATTATATCAAATGAGAAAACCATGTTGCCGTCCGCTAGTCTTTTATTTAAGGCAAATGACCAATTGCATATGCAATACATGAGAAAACATAGAATTAAAAATTAAACATTTTTTTTATATGTTTGAACCCAGTTTAAAGTCGGCGGTTTAGAATAAGATACACGTAGTTATCGCATGTACATCGTTATAGCAAACCGGTCGGAGTTATGAAGGGTGCCTCTGCTGATGTTTGCAGGATTTTATTAATGCCTTGTTGTTGTTCTTTGGGGGTTTTTCGGGGGGGGGGATATTTCTTATTTTTTACACTTTGGTATTGTCCCTATAGCGCCGTTTGTAGTGGGACTTCGAAAATATGTTAGCGATCAAATGCATGCCTGTAATGCGACAGCTTTTGTTTAATAATAGTGACGAACTTGCATATAAATTCCAGCGTATTTCTGAACAAGCTTGAGGAATACCAACATGACCGAAACGTTTTTTGAGTTTACAATAGAACTTAATAAATTCTTACATGTTAACGCCTTTTTCACCACATATAACTGACTATGTATTAAACGTTAATATAACTTTCAAATTGTTTTCAGTTGCCTTGTATATAGCCGGCATGGCGATGTTTATAATGTACGCCGTGAAAGGTTACAATGGGGCAAAAATCGCATGGTCCTTCTACATGTCCTGCATTGCGTGCGGATGTGGTTTCCTAGCAACGCTTCTCTTCTGGTTGCACGTGATCTACCAGTACTGCTGCGACTACCGTTAGCATCGGAAGTGTTTTTTGAACTAACGGGGTCGACAATTACTGACTGATGTATTATATGACGGAATTGTGGACCATTTGTCTTATTTATATTTCGGAGGTGGAACTTTTTAAGAGGAAAACTCGAAACAAACATTTCTTATTTCTTCTAAGTTAAGTATGTTTGAACTTTTCTTAAAATTTGTTTCATATTATCCGTATCAAATCAAAGCTTAATTGTAGTGTACTTTTTCACTATGTTTTTTTTCGGTTTTATAATCTTCAAGAAGACCGTTCCCTTCATAAAACTGGTGAAATACAAAGTCGCTAACTTTTACGAACAATGTCTTCGTCGTGTAATCTGAAACAAACATATTCGAAATTCTGATGATGAAGTAATTCCTGACGTATACACGAGTGCCTGTTTATATTAAAGTTTGTTTGTTTTAAGAGAATCTGAAAAAAGCTGCGAATTGCAGGAACGTCGTGTTAATTTATCCGATATTTCAAAGCGTATGTCATAAATGCTTATAAATTCATATTTCTACGTGCCCAAATATAACAGGACCGCGAAATTCAGGTTCCGTCGTTTATGCCTGATACGTTTATAATACATACGTATTAGTGTATGCGAAATATTTTCGCCATTGTAATTGTTTTTATTGGTTTACATTGTAAAACAAAAACACATCCAACCTAACAAATAGTTCATTTTCGTAGCAGCGTGTGCATGTTGATAAATAAATCATTATCGATTAAATTGGTGTATATAGATGTAAATAAGAATTGTGGTATTTAATTTATTTATGCAATTGTACTAAATGAATGTGTTGTAAATAAATGTTGATTATAATTGTGTTATATATTCTTAGTTTCTTTGCGAACAAGTAATTAAACTCCCTGAAAAACTATCAGGTCAGAACGACCTGCCTATCCTTAGTGCAGAGGGACTGAAGACCAGAATGACTTGACAATAACTGAGCCTATCAAAGACTTCGAAATGTGTCTGGCATTCAGAAAAATCTGACAAATACTAGCATGACATTGTCTGACAAACATTTGGACGCTATCATAGATATTATCTGACAAGAAATGTGAAAATGCCACAAGTAAGACGCAAACATGTCTGAAAGATTGACTTTATGAAGATTCTAATACGACACAATTTTTCTGACAGGCCTGTCTGCTGTTGCGTGATGTCTGGACTTCACACCGCCCCCTCTCAGCTTCTGCAAACACTCAAAAAGTCTCGCTCTAGGAAAACTGGGCTTAATGCATGTACTTAAAGTGTCGTCCCAGATAAGCCTGGGCAGTCATTTTTTTTACAAGAAGGGTCTTCCGTTTAACGAAAAATACCATAAAAGTGGAAAGCGTTGTCCATGATTAGCCTGTGCGGACTGCGCAAATGAATTAAGCCCTGTTTTCTCCGAGCGATAATAAATAATTTTGACATTCCATATAAAGAGCGCGCTGGCGATAGAACAAAAAGGAAAGAAATAACAGTTTTATCGACATAAGTACATTACATGTGTAAATAAATATATATGTTATCTTATTTTCTTGCGAGAAGTCAATATACAAGTAATGTCGTTAATAAAATGTGTTAAAGTACATTAAACGTAGGCGAATCGTTTGTCACCACATTCCCGCAGTAAATTCACGTATTTATTTAAAGATTTGTTTTTGTATCTCTTATCCTTAATCCACAACAGTGCTATCCTGTTTCCCAAGTGGTGTGGAGTGGCTTAAACAATATACCAAGTCATGCGAATGTTATAAAATTTTGCGAACAAGTGTACTAGCATACGTGTTTGCCGAAGTATGAATACTCGAAAACTTGAATGACATCATTCTCAGTATTGACTTCCGATGCAAATAACCGATCATTCAATGTGGGATATAAATAAGAAAATGATTATCCGCATAACTCATACGTAGAAATGAGTCGTTGAACGTGATTTAATCTGTACATGGAATTCAGTTTAGTTTTGGAAAAAACACATAACGTAGTGACACTATTTAACGGTAAGTTGTGAATATATTTCTCTAAAAAAATATCATTTTAAGCAATATTTTATTAGAACGTTTTCTAACAATTGTTGAAAAAATAATCGGTAAGACAACTGCTTCTAATTTAACATATTTAACATTTAACAAAAAGTTTAAGAACATGTATTACTTCAAAATTATCATATTTAGTTTGATTTATTTATTATTACGGGTTCTTTTATGGGACTTGTTCACAGATTTAAGACTTTTTTGAAGTTCGTTTTTAAATGCTTTAAATTTAAAAATGTAAACAGCGAAATACAAGAGCGCAAATATAATAACAATAATATAAATTTAGAAAGAAACAAAGATTGCGAAACCTGGGCTCGAACCAGTGAACTTTGGATTAAAAGGTTATCGTCGTTACCACATGATTATCCATACTGTTCATTAAAACAGGAAATGTATACTTCATAACGCGACCCATGTGTTGTCACAAAATATAACGAAATCAACAGAAACACACAAATATATATTTAATTGTTTCGCGTTTGTAACGCTTTATATTTTTCATAATTGAACATGGAAATGTATATTTAGTATCCGTCAACGTCAATTGTTATTTTGCTCCCTGATACATAGTGTTATTTCATTGTTTGAATCTGTGACAAAGGGTTGGAATATTGACATTTCGACAATTAGTGAACAAGTCCCTTTCATCATAAAAGTTAATGTGTCTTTTGAAAATGAAGTTAGTGTTACATATATGATATTGTAGCAAACAACTGTAAAAAAAGAGAAAATGATTAAGCAGTTAATAAGATTCGCTGCATTCATCGTGTTTGTAGTCCTCATAATGGTGCAGTTCAGAAAATACTTGTGTTAGTGTGGCCAAACTGACACATAACGATTAGACGATGTTGCTAAGTAACATAATTTATACAAAAAGTATGAATGTCGCATTTTTTAAAATTGATATCTTTCAGGCGAAAATGAGCGCATCAAATGGTGTAATAAACGTGACGTCATCGACCCTGATTTACATCACTTCCGGTCCAAGCATCGCGAAGCTTAACGAGGATGAATTTGTGATTCTGGTTCCGTCATTCATACTCATCGTCGCAAGTCTTCTTATTGGACTGCCGGGAAACATTCTGACCATATGCGTCTACAAGACCAAGATGAGGCGGACGACGTCTCGAATATTTATACTGGCCCTGGCCATTTGCGACCTAATAAACTGCGTCATCACAATGCCGGTAGAGATCAGCATAACCTTACGATACTGGTCCTACGACCATCCACTACTGTGTACAATTTGTCGAACTCTAACTTATGTTTTTAACGGGGCCTCAGCTTTGCTCCTTTGCGGAATCGCATTCGATCGCTTCCGGAAGATATGCCGTCCATTGAAGCCCGTATTTACGCCTAAGACAACCAAATTTATCTGCTGCGTGTCGTTTGCCGTAGTTTTGGGTTTCTACATTCCGGGGTACATCATTTATGGAACGAACACTGTTAATATTTCAACTGCGAGAAAACATGTCGTAATAGTTGGGAAGCGGTGTCAGTTACGAGACGAGTACAAGGACTCAAAACTGGTTCCCGTAGTTTTGGGCGTCTGGTTCCTAGGCACTGTGGCAGTGCTCTTTGTGCTGGCCGTCATTTACTCGCTCATAGGTCGAGCGGTTTATACCCGGCTTAAACTGGAGGAAAAACGACGCAGCTCGGTTGCAAACGCCATGAAACAAAAGCCGAAACTGCGTAGAGTTGGTGCAGACGATTCCTCGCAGACGAGTTGTTCATTTGATGACGTCGTCGTAGAGAAATCAAAGCGACCACATACATTGACGGTGTTAAAATCGATGTCCATGCCTGTGCAAAAGAAGATCAGTCGGACTTTAAAAGAACGGTTCCGTTTGTCGGCTCCCACCGCTTACAACATTGATATGATAAAAAAAGAAACCCAGTCTCGGAGGATTCGCGCGGGAAGAACCACTGTGATGCTTTTTTCAGTTACGGTCGCTTACATCATAAGCTTTTTACCATTTGTTATAGTTGTAATTCTGCGAACATCCATCACAGACTTGGAGAGTCGATTATCCGTGATTGAGCAGAGCATTTGGCAATTTTGCCTTCGGTCTTATGTCATTAATTGCGCCATTAATCCTATTTTGTACGGATTTTTCAACAAAGATTTTCGAGAGAAGACGAGACAGCTTATCAGCTGTTGCTGATTTCATACTTTGTACATAAAGCTTTTTCCAAGTTCCTGAATTTCCAAATAAGGACAATACCATTGAGCCTTAATTACAAATATTCTCTTTTTGTGCATGATTAGCTCTGAAGAAATGTTGAAATTAATATTTGACACAAACAATAAAAAAGAAGATCGAAACCATTGCAACATATAGGCCTTATGTCCCATTTGCCTTAACACAATTCCGGGGAAAGGGCTGGTACACATGTAAGAATTTTTATGGGATGCATTTGGATACTGGGATGTAATAAACACAGTACTTAAATGAAATGTATGTTTGTTTGTTTATATTTTTTTTATTTGAGTTGAGTGTTGCTTTTTGTATAATAGTCGAATGTGGTTAATTTGTATTTATATCGCAATGTTTTGGTAAATGGTCAATTGTCATATAAGCCACTAAAACACCGTGCTCCTAGTCCGCGTACACTCCGCTGCAAACTGCTCGAAGTGATTTCCTCCCGATTCGCTTTTATGGTGCACACTGCATTCACAAATAAAATTCATCCAGATGTGGACCGATTACTATTTTGTAACGTTTTCTTATGTTATGCACATCAGTGTTATTTTCAACATAATTGAACTTTTTAAATAAGGTTTACATTCAAATACGCAATAAGAAGAAAAATCTTTAAAAAAAAGATATTCGATGTATATCCTGACTTTGAAATAAAGGTAGAATATTTACTTATCTAAGCTATTAAATAAAAAGTAATAATTAAGTACTGTTGTGTGTTCATTTTCACTTAAAAGTCGCATATCCACCGCATGAAATATTTGTCATGAAGTGCACGTATATTAAACCACATAATAGTGTTCGTAGATACAAATTTTACTACGTGTGATCACATCATATGTGTCCTCACGTGGCTTATTAATAATTTATTTCTTCGTCATCGAAACATTTGATATTTGATTAAGACGCAGTTTTCTTTCCACACATGCAAATAACAACGTTCGTTAAATACCCTTAATGAGGACATAAATTCGATAGAAATACAATGTATATATTAAATAGCGGAAGAAAATACAAATGCAAAGATGAAACAGGGACCTATACAACAATATGTTGTTTGTATAGGTCCCTGGATGAACAAAACACAGTCTATAAAATTCTCGTGTTGTTAATATTGTTACGTCACAAACTTAAACAAATGCAATTGTATTTACAACGACCAATTTTACTTATCACTTATTTTAATGACAAAGTAATAAAATCGCTGACTTTTGGTCCGTTTGTTATGCCTAAAGAAAGGCAACTTGGTATGTGTTTAACGTTATATCTTCCTGACTGTGTTTAATAATAAATGTCGGTATTATTTTTCATTTTCCCGGTGCGGATATTCTTAAATGCGGCATTTTCTTGGAGAAGTTACCCCTAATTGACCATTGTATGAAATTGAGTTGGCTAGCACTTAGCCAGGCTGATGACATGGGAAAAAACACAGGAGTAGAAATTAACACAATAGAACCAGAGATGGATTATGAGGTAGGATGTATTTGCATGTCCAGAACTAAACCAGACTACTGGAGCCGTTTAGGTTCATCTAAGAACAGAACTCATGAACAGGAGAGCCTTGGAAACGAGACCATCATGGATATCATGATGGAGGCCCCACAAGACTGCACATTTGCATTCACGGATGGATCATGCTTGACTAACCCTGGCCCGACCGGTGCAGGAGCAGTCCTGTATCCCCCAGGAGGTCACGCAATCAGGCTGAAAAGAGCGGTCACAAAACATGTCCCAATCCTGTTAGCTGAGCTGGTCTCAGTCCTAATAGTTCTGGAAGAAATACTACAACATCCCCACCTACCACCCGGTAACACAATTCAGATCTTCAGTGACAGCCAGAAAGTTGTAGGCATTTTAACCATGGGCTGGAAAAAACAACGGCCATAGGAGTGTGATTGAAGAAATAAAGAAGGCGCTTATGACACTATCTGTGACCACAACAGTGCATATTTTATGGACACCCGGCCACGCAGGTCTGCAGGGCAATGAAGCTGCAGACGGCCTAGCAAAAGAATGAGCAAAAGAATCCGATGCAATGCCCGAAGACTCAAGGACGACCACAATCCAAGAAGTGAAAGGAGCAAGCCATAATTCCTGCATGATTAAGTGGCAAAAACGTTGGGAGAACTCATCTACCGGAAGGATTTTCTATGAGTTCTTTCCATCAGTCGAGCAAAAGCGACATCTTGACCACCCAGATAAGGCAACATATGGCGTGATCATGCAGCTACAGACAGGGTACTCAATCCTGAATGCACATCGCAACAGGGTTGGTATCAATGTCTCACCACTGTGCGAATGTGGGGTCCTGGAGACTACAGGGCATTTCCTCCTGGAATGCTGCATCCACGAAACACACCGGGGCGAGCTCTTGAAAGCACATTTTCCAATATGTGGAGTTACGGCCCTTGATATCAGGACACTACTTAACACAGACGATCACCCATACATACCAGGCTGGAGAGAGACTATTACATCTGAACTGTCCAAGCATATCAAAGCAACAGGCAGATTCATGAAAAAGCAGCCTGCCAGCGATAAACCCCGATCCGACATCCACAACTTAATTTATAAAAGTACATGAGAGAAAATTACCAATGTGGAATAAATACCAAGAGACTAATATATACCAATTAAGAGTCACTTGTGACGAAGAGTCCGTGGATCGAGGATCGAGGCCTATAATTATTTTAGTAAAGATCTATCAATTAACATTAACCGGTAGATCTTTGATCATTGCTTTACTTTTTTCTTTATCTGATGACTCCAGTTGTATTCAAATTTTCAAATACATCGAAAACTGTTATAAATAGGTTTTAAATACACTCCTTAAAGACGATGTATTTGCAAATTATAATTCTTTGGATAATTCTATACCTCTTCATACAAACATTCATAAAAAAAGCTGTTATCAACTAAAAGATTTTTTGAGAGATGTTTTAAAAAGCATACCGGATAGAGAACCAAATGTAAACTCCTTGTAGGGGTTACCTTCCTATATGATAGGAACCAGTCAAATCTCTGCTGGAGGTTTAAGAATTAGTGGCACGTACCCGTTTTAATCGATTAACAAAACGAAAGAGAAAGCGCGCTGAATGAATGTAACGAGCGATTTCATTGGTTGAACGAAAATAGCGCAATAGTTCAAATGTACACAAACAGACCGATATTGACAGATAAAAGAATTCATAAAAAAAGTGTAAGGTAAGCATGGGGCTTTTCAAATCGTGTATAATGTTAGATATTTATGCATGACTAACAACTATTTAGACTGAAATTTTAAATAACACTATATTCTATACACAATACACATGAACAATATAAATTGCAAAACAGCGCGGCTATGAGTATGAGTACGAAATGAATCATCTTGAACATTTAACTTTTAAGTCATTGTCAAGATTTTAAGTTTATTTTCAACTATAAATACAGTACAACGGGTCGTTAATTTTGCATTACAATAACTAAGTCTCAACGTTTTATTTAAACACCCCATTTTTAATTCATTTTATCGCAGAGAAATATTGTTTTTTATTAATAATAAACCAATTGTAAACAATTTCATTTGAAGTTTTTGTTGGTACAAGATCTGACAACTTTTTAAAATCTGTAATGTTTGCAGATATTATTTGCTCAGCTGTTTTCGAAGAAAACCAGAGGTATTGTCATAGCCCTCTCATCTGCCGCGTCGTCGTAGTCGTTAACTTGTTTAGATTTTAATTCTAGAAAACTTTTAAGTTCAGCTCTTTTACAATGTCATTTTGATTATTGTTGTTCATCTTGGTTCCATAGACTGATAGTTTAAATAAATCCCAAACAAAAAATTACAAATTATGCAAAATAAAATCAGATTTATTAGAGATTACGAACCAAGAACCTCCATTAGGCCTTAGAAAAAAACATGTTTGTTTCAGGTTACCCGACCGACCGTGTCAGTTTACCCCCAACTGCAATTTTATTATCCAACAAAAAAAAATCAAAAATCGCATTTACACTATTCGGCCACGTTTTAGACCGCAAATGTATTGATTAAAATAATGACATTCAAAACAATGTATTACCGGTAATTATGGACCAAATCGACAGAGTTGCATTCACACATGTTAATCCCTTTCAGGGGTTTTTCTGCACTGTCTGCGCCTCCGGAAAACGGAGGCATTCCCAAAGCAAACGGACCCGTTCCCAAGCGAATCTTGATTACATATTTCCCAATTCCATTTTTTTTTTTTTTTTTTNATGTTATGTTATGTTCGATATAGATTAACGCTTCACTGACCACAGTGATTCGCTGAACACAGTGTGATTATATAAAATCTACTGTGTCACGATAGACTTTAACGCTTCACTGACCACAGTATTTCGCTAAACGAAGTGTGATTATATAAAAGCTACTGTGTCACATTAGGCATAATGAATATTAAGAACGCTTTATTTTAAAGAAAGTATGACTAAACAAATACAGTTCAAGCACAATATTTACTCATGTAGTGTTTTTACTATATACAACTCACCCTGATTTATATATGTTTTAAACCACCTAGAACAAGCAATTAATATGCATCTTGTTGTTTGCTACATCGGAACAAATGTACTCTATACACAATTTGTACTTACGTTCACACTATGGTTATCTTGCAAAAATGTATATATATGGGTGTGTATGTATATGTATATATAAATATATATATATGTGTGTGTAAATCGAAGTAAAGCTTGATGTTTTTAATATTTGTTATTTGCACTCCCATCGAAGAGTTTAACTGTTACTGTCAGCTTTTGTCATTCTTGTTGGAGGTGTATGTCGAACATAGATGTATTAGCGACCGTGTGTGTATGCTTGCAGGCGAGTGTAAAGCTTCTTTTTGAACTCGACGCAATTTTGGTTTTGAATGTCTGGCCTTTCACCCTTGACCTGCTCACGTGATACACAATGTCTTTTGCCGACCAATCAAAATTTGTTATCGGAAAACCGGCTCGTAATCGCTCGGCATATTCAAGTAAACAGCGATGTAAACAAACTGATTGTTTGTAAACACAATTGACTTGGAGGACACTGTATTTTCAGCTCAAAACAAGTTGTATTGCTCATTTTTTATGGTTATGTCCAATAGCATATATATATTGTTTTTTGATAACCTTTATAAATAAAATATGAAAAAAAAAAATCGGTAAATAATTACGGATCGTCACCTTTATTGTTACTTTAAGTAAACACTTAATTGTATAAATAGTTATTTCTAGTTTTTAACATATATTGGCAGGTTTTGGCAGTGCACTTAACAATTTCAATATTGGATAACAACAAAATCATTTTATCAATATCTGAGAGATTACTGAACTCGCTATTAATATTATAAGCCTTTTCATATAGTTCATTTCTTGTATTTAAGTAAGCTTGACAATGCAATAAAACATGTTCTTCATTTTCAACAGACTCTTTACATAATGGACAAAGTCTTAAATCTTCAGGTATATTTTCATATCTCCCAGTTTCTAATCTTATGAGAGCAACTCCACATCTGAATTTAGCTATAGCAGATCTATATTTATATGATAATGGCATACTGAGGTAATGTTCAGTCTCATAAACCGTCTTAAAAAGAGCATATGTTCTTAAATTATTTCTTCCTCTACCCGATGATCCAACTGGATTCTGTACACTATCTTTCCATGTAACAATAAATTTATCCATAGCCAGCTTGACAATATAATCACAGAAACTTCTAGATGACATATTCATAATAGCATTCTCATAGTCTACAAATTGAGCATCTTCAAAATGTTTATGAACTCTGTGATTCCAGTTTTTACAGCTTCTATTACTTTTAGTATCACAAAATTTGTTAACTCTATAATTCAATCTACTGTTATCCATATTTATTAGTCTATGTAAAATTTGTGAAACAGACCTCCATTGTTTTACTTGTGGCGGCTGCCAACCAAACTCACCATAAAGAGCATTGATGGGTGTGTATTTACCAGTCCCCAAAAAGAATCTAAGGGCCCTATGTTCAACTGCATTAATGCAAGAGTATGACCTTGTTCCCCAAACAGCTGCACCATATACGATAATGGGCCAAATTGAAGATTCATACAACCGTTTGAAAACATTATATGGCATACCTCCCATAGCCTTACTTTTAGCAATGAGCAGTCCCAGAGCTCTTCCGGTACTTTGGGCAACACACTTAGCTGTTTTCTCATAGTCCAAGAACTCAACCAACAGTATTCCTAGGTAAGTATAATTATCTACTACTTTTAGGGAATGAACACCACAAGTAAAAGTATATGAAGTTCTGTTAACAGATTTTGGTCTAAAATGTACTACATTACTTTTTGCAAGATTAACAGTCATACCATTATTATAACACCAATCATTTAAAATATTTAACATGAACTGAAGGTCTTCTTCATTACTTGATAATAAAACAATGTCATCAGCATAGAGTAATATACATAACTTCTCACCCTCTAATGTTATACCTTTATCAGCAGTTTTAATACTGACAGCTAAGATATTTACAAATAAATTAAACAACAGAGGAGACAGTGAACAACCTTGACGCAAACCGTTGTGTACAGAAAACCAATCAGTAAAATGTCCATTGATTCTAACTCTCGAAGATACATTATGGTACAAAGATTTGACTGCTGTTAACATTTACCATTAATACCAATGTTTGACTCTAATTTTTGCCATAAAATACTTCTGTCAATAAAATCATACGACTTTTTAAAATCTATAAAAGCACAAAAGGTAGACTGTTTTAACTTCTTTCTGGTATCAATAATATTTGTAAGAAATTGAATATGGTCAACAGTATTTCTATGTTTTCTAAAACCATTCTGTTCATCAACTAATGTATTATTATTTTAAACCCAAGTTGATAATCTATCATTTAAAATTGAACAATAAAGTTTATACATGGCACAAGATAAAGAAATACCTCGGTATGATAAAGGGTCTCTGGCATCTAGGCTTCTTGACTTTGGAATTGGATTTATTATTATTTTGTTCCACTCTGAAGGAATGACTCCTGTCTCGAAACAGACATTAAACAGAACATGCAAAAAAGAGATACTGCACAGTTGGAATACCATCATTTCCACATGCTTTCCCTAATTTAGTCTTCTTAACAGCCTTTTCAACTTCAAAAATAGATATATTTTCATTAAGAACTTGACAGTCAGTATGACTATGAACATTCTAATTTGTCCTCATATTGGACTGATTAACAATATTACTTTTATTTTTATTTAAAAAAAAATCACTAAAATCTGTTCTCCACTTAGCAAGAATGCATTCAACATTATTAGAAACAGAACCATCATCATATACAATTTTCATTGGTATAATACTTGTCCTTGATTGTGCAACACCTATCCTTCCAATGGTTTTCCAAAACTCAACTTGATCATTTTCACATTTAGACATCAACTCATTTTGAAAAGACACCCAGTGAGCCCTCTTGCGTTTTTAAACTTCTCTATCAAAAAGCTTTCTAGCTAAAATATACTCAGATTTAAGCGTTCTTTTCCGAGAGATTTCTTTACATTTCAGCCAATTACGTTCTGCATCACATACTTAAGTCCACAGGACAGATAAAGTGTTACACCACCACGGTTTACTTAACTTTCTCTTTTTGTTGTTAACACAATTCTTAACTACTATATGTTTGAATTGCAGTTTATCTAACATTTCAATATTTATTATAGAACATAAATTATTGTAAGCTTCATCAATATCAGTCTGGCGTCGCAAACTCTGTTCTAATAAATAAACAGTATTATGAAGGGATTGTACAACATCATCTGTCGCAAAGAAATTTAAGGGGATATTATCAACATCAAACTTAGTATAACTAGAAGATATATCATCTGATAACTGAGTTACATCGCATTCAATATTAACTGTATTACATAAACTTGAAAAATCAAAAACCCAAGATAATATAGAATAATCAGGTATAGATGAAGGTATAAAACCATTTACAGAATGAATATTTGACACTAACTCAACACTTCTTGTAACAGTAAAATCTGTAAACAGGGGTAAATATTCATGTTGTACCAGACAATAATCAACCACTGAACAGCCTTTCACTGAAACAGATGTATAATCATTTTTGGAACAATTACGTCCATTTAATTCACACATATTACTATCTGTTAAAAATCAGTTTATCACCATAAAATTTCTCTTAAAATCAATCAAATCTCTCTCTGGGAGATCATCCACTCCAACAATATAATCGATTAACTCTCCAATTCTACTATTTAAATCACCACATATTGCTATTGGACCAAAGTTTTGATCAGAATATACATCGGTCAGTAAAGTATCATAAAAATCACAGACGTCTACCTGCCTAGATGAATTATTAAGTGGCAAATAACAAACACAAGTGCAAAATATAAAGTCTGAAAATTTATCTTTAAATTTTAGCCACAAAATACCATCAAAATTATTGTTCAAAACATCAATATCAAATATATCTAGCAAACATGTTTTAACAAGAAAACCAACTCCTCCAGACCCTGTTCTTGCATTAACATGCACTGTTTTTCTATTGTTACCATACCATACATAGTTATCTACATTTATTACATTGTCAGAAATTAAATGAGTCTCTGAAACACCTAAAATATCAAAGTTAAGTAAAATCAAACATTGTTCTCTCAGAATAAAATTGTCACTGTTTTTAAACGAAATTTACCCATTAACGTTCCAAAACCCGATAGCGACCTATTAACGCCCTCGTCCTTTGTTCCAAGCACCTTGACTCCTCTGTGCGCCTCTGAAACCTTGACCACGACCTCGCTGACCTTGCCCATGACCTCGCTGACCTTGCCCACGACCTTGCTGATCCTGCTGACTGTTACGCTGAGAATACGGCACTTGATTAGTATAAGCTACTAGCACTATTGGGATTATTATGCCCATATTTATCACAATTTACAATTTTGCTACCATGCACTGCTACACGACCTCCCTTGTTGATAGCATTGGCGATCATTCTCAAATTGCTGGCAGTCACTCGTTCCTCATTCGGCTGGTCGGGATGAACAAAGACATCTCTGTAAACAGACTTGCTTAAGTGAGACTTATTTTTCAGAATTGTTTTGACGTCGTCTTCTGTCTGGAAAGACGCACCCACAACACCTGGTGTCGAAGAATTGTCATTGTTATTTTGAACTTTACGTACGGCTATTACCTTTATATCATTGACACGCATATGATCTTTTATGATCATGTTCACCTTCTCCTCTAATCTTCACTGATACTGGTACTTTTCTGAAAATCAGATTCAATTTACGCACATCTCTATCAACATTGGGACCTGGGTTAAAAGTGTTCACAATATCACTAAGACTGTTTACTTTACCAGAAAGTGAATCAATATCTGAAGATATATCTGCTCTAAGTGTGTCAACCCTTTCATCGATGGAATGATTCACTTTTTTCATTTCACAAGTGATACGTTTGTCAACGATATTTGATATTTTGTTTGAAAGTTTCTTTTCCAATTCAACTTCAAGTTTGTCGAACCTATCAGTCACGGACGTACTAACATTCTAAATTTCCCTAGCAAAACTTTCCAGTTTGTCCATTATAAGTGCCATACCAAGTGCTGTAGGATCAATCATATTACCGTTCACCCTTGTAGACTCTACGCTGTCTGTCTTACCATTGTTTGCGTGTGTCGACAGTTGTTCAATATCACTGCGATCTACTTTGGACGGTGTGTTTCCATATAATGCGCTGCGTGCATTAGCTATGGATTCACACTTGAAGTACTGATTGTACCTCCTGTTGGACTCTGTTTAGCTTTCTTACAACTGTAAATGTCAAAGTCAGGAAAACCTGCTGCTCCAGTCTCCGAGTGGTGTCGTTTACGCACAGATCTTATAATTGACTCCCTAACGACTGTTTGAGAGGCACTCAAAATAGCGTCCACATAGTCTTTAGCCACACCAGCCTCCAATACTAAGTCGGCCATAGCCATAATTCACCACTGTTAAGTTATTGAGAGTATCCGAAGACTGAAACACTCACTTCCGCGTCGCGAAAACTATAGACGGCGTAGACGGTGTCCTTCTTACAGTAACTCCTCGGACAACTAGTCCGTGCTACCGAGTTCAAAACGTTCAAATACTCTTATTCTACGTACACTGAAAATCAATAGTCTCTGTCTTGTGCATCAATATACCGCCCTGTGTTATTTAAAACTCAAAATATCAATCTGCATTCGCTGAAAATGTCATGCCCCTGAAATTCTTTAATGTAGGCATTGCATTAATTAATCAATTAAAAATTAATCACCAGTTTGAACATATATGCCCCTGATGTAATCCAAAAATAGGTGTCATTAACACCTCATTGTAGGTAAACCTCTATACAGATCCATTTTACCGAAACCTCCACAACATTTACTATATTAATACAATTTACAAAACTTGTTATTAACCGAAACCTCTAGTACCCGTCGATACTATACCGTAACCTTAAACATGTTGTAGTAAATGCACTGTAACACTCTTTGTAAGACGCCGTAACATTTTAATTCAGCAAAATTTATCTCGTTACACTTACATGCAGTTAATTTTGATACAGATCTTGATAAGATTGATTCAATATTCTTTCATGCTTACGTTTGTTTGCCTTTTTTTCTGTTTAATGTCAGACTTTGAATTATATTCCAATGACTTTATGAGTTGTCTATACAGGTCTGTAAAACTTCCATTTTATCGATAACATAGGAATAAATTGCATGGCAAGCTATGAAAGAGGAACACAATATCCGTATTTAAATAAACATTGGCTTACACATACAAAAACTATTCAAAATTACCGTTATTTACCATTTATTTTAACAACGTCCCGTATCGTCAACAAACTGTGGAAAGACGCCGTAACAGTTGTAGTTATGACGCCGTATCGCGTTGTCGTACAGACGCACCTCTCATTGTAACGTAGTTCAGCGGAAGTGAGGGGTAGACTACAGATTGATATCAAATCACTGTTCTGTATAGTTTCGACATTATATGGAGAAAACAGTAGTCCGGCTAGTATTGTAATGCGAGATCGCAAAGAAACGAATTGCATAGTACGATCTTTTTTTATGTCGACTTGTATTTCACGTTTGATAAAACCTTTAACAAATCCTATCCGATAATTCAATATTTAGCATAAAATATATTAAATATAACTTTGGAGCTGTATTTTTTTAAATCATGTTTTTGCATTAATCTTGCCATAGATTTTAATCGGAGCTATAATTTCATAAGGTCACGACGTATATTTATGGTGTGTTAGATTGATAACTGTGCAAAATGTTACAGTGGCGTAAGTTCATATTTTTTTTTTTTTGTTATTTCACATGATGAATAATGATCCGAAAGTACTTATGGCAAGTTACCAATTGCCTTAGCTTTGGTATCAAGCTTGGTTGCTTGTGGTCGCTGCTAATTTCGTCTGCTATCTTTGCTCTGGTATCGTAAAAGCTGCCCTTCCACCTTCTATGTATGTTAATATGGTACATCTGGTTATTGGTCTGCCCATCTTAGGACTTCAAACTCTTCTTGTGAAAAATATGAGCACTCAAATAATCAGGCTCCTCTTGCAAAAACCTCTATTAATCGTGCACCAATGTCATTCATGGTGCCACAGCCGTGTGTGCATATAGTAATTTCTCTTAATGTATTGGTAGTTTATCATTGTAAGCAGCCTCTTTTGTTGCATAGCATAATTCCATTACGTTTTGAATAGGCAAAATTGAACCCTGCAGATATGATACTTTAATCGGTCTCTATGAGACCTTTGGTTGCTTCTCGGTCCATGACCAGTGCAACCACTTTCTGACGTGTTTCTCTGAAAAGGCTATAGTGAGGTCTGCAGTCAGCTGTTTCTTTCCAGTGGCTGTCCATTTCTGTTCACTTACTACCAATACATTTATTTTGACATATGGTCAGTTCATTTACGATTTTAGCTGGATGTTGGGTTTGGTTGAGTCATTATATTTCAAACGCCCTATCGTCGAATTACATTTCGTCCAAGGATGTTCGCTTGCCGGTCAAAAGTTTCCCGATGGGTTTGCCTGTTATCAGTTATATTACCAGATAGCTGGTCTGCTTCCATTATTATCCGTGAATTATTTGTTGATTGCCGTTTGTTTTTGTAGCAAGTGTGAACACATTTCTAGGGATTAATTCGTGTATGACCTTACCATTCACTGAAATCATGTCTTTAAAAGTGTTTGAAAAAAAGAAAATATTAACTGAACTAAATTTGAAACGGTTGACAAATCATCGATGTTCTTATCAGACAATCAAAAACATATGATGTTTGATGACGACTCTGGTTGTAATTGCAATCCTGTTATACAATATTTTAGGTGTGGAACTCCCTGCTCCGGCTACGTTACTACTCAGGAAAGGTCTTACAATAAGAGTTACGGCAACAATCTCACTACCCATGTTTCAAGCGATGAAATTCACAGGAACATGTATATGCGATTAAGTTGCTAAGTGTATTTTATTCCGTAATAACCAATAACATCGCAACATTCTACGATACCGATCTCCGAAGGCCCACTAGTTTTTGTTTTATATACCATAAATATTGAAAACCGCACAACAAAACAAACCCTCTGTAGTAAGCTCCATGCTGATGTAAACGGCGAATAATTGACATCTTTCTATTGACAGAAAATACACAGAATTAATACAAGTTACACATACGAATATATTGTTGTAGTCGAAACCCATGTTTATTCAAATACGTTACGCTTCTTGATTGACCTTGGTATATTAGGCTAGCAACATGTGGTAGTCTCATTAATAACAAATGATTGGTTTAAGTGAAAAATTCTTACGGGTAATTCAAGCAATCACACTATGCGTTTTTAAAACTGTTACATTACAGTTACATGGCAGGTGGTTTCCGCATTTAAATGTAGTATAACAAATTGGTGCGCTCCTTCGCGCATGTTCATTTAAATATCGTTAAAAAATTATCCTGCACCCTGAATCGGGTTTGTTTGGATATCGTGTAACAATCGTATATGACCACAGGTCTCCCATAAAGACACCATGTACTGGTACTACCAATGAACATGGCTTTAGAACGTTTCAATAAGCCGTAGGCTTTCGATGCAATCGAGTTAAAATAAAAGGTTAAAACTTATCAGATGCATGCAAATAAAAAGATTTAACGTATGAGTTATGTTTCTCAATATCGTCATCACAATTGGTAATTCATCTGCGCCTGTCTTGAATGTCTTGGAGAAGTATAAACATGCTAGACGCATAATTTTAGCTTCAGGTTTTATATACGTTTCCCTATCATTAACAGCAGACAACTGATAAGCAGATATTAATATTTTAATGTATACTATATATGACATTACACACAATATCAACACATATGGTCAGGCACTCAGTAGAGTATATTAACCCATTTATGCCTAGCGTCTAGAAAAAAGGCCTTGGCAAACAGCGTAGACCCAGATGAGACGCCGCATGATGCGGCGTCTCATCAGGGTCTGCGCTGTTTGCTAAAAGGAATTTCTGTAAGAAATATTCTAAATATAGAAATACATATACTAGACATCCCTAATTTTGGAAATAAATTGATCCAATTTAGAAGGATGGGAGAGTCCACTAGGNATCTGTAATTAAATATAACATAATGTGTATGTTATATATGGATACATAATTAATTTATGTATTAATCTATGTTATGTTATAGTATTTTCTATGACATTTGTACTCTCAGGATGTTGCGATAAATAATTCTCAGCATCCGCTTTCTAGACAAGCCGCGATGTTTTAGCAGCCGTCTTGTTGCAGATCCCGGAGTTCGAACTGATATGCTCCGCATAAGAGACCACTCGCGGTAACGCTATTGATAGTTGGAGGCCCGGAGTTAACGAACCAATAATCGGATAACATGTACTTCTTGTTCATACTTTCGCATGGTGATAGTGACATAACCTCCCAATTTAGAATTGAGGAGTCTAGCGTATTAAGGTGGTTGATAATAAGTTGGTACAGCACCTTGAAGCAGAACAAACAACAAAAGTAATTGTACACGAAATTGATAAGATTTTTTAAAGCTGATTCAACCAGCAAAAAGACAATATAAAATAAAAAAAATATAACCTTTTCAATGATTTCCTTATAGAACTGAATACATATATTTGACGCCTATTGTCTGCAAGTAGCGAGGATAGCCTCACACAGTACACATGAACTGCTTCCAGCCCGATTAATATGTCGTCAGACATCTCTGGCATCATTCAGAGATTCTCATAAAAGGTTCCCATGCAACAGACACGCGCGCGCACCTGCTGGTACCCCTTTTTATTTTGGAAAGTTAAGCACGGATCTCAAACTCGTGACTATCACGCACAGTGCTTGTGCAGCTGTCGCGTGCGCGCACCTGTACCCTTCGTTGTGTTACTACCTCTTCTTGACGCTATATAACCGGGACTCTTACTCGCGTCTCTTGAGCCATCTGACTCGGTGTCGGAGAGATCTGTGAAATCATAGTCGGAGAAGGAGTCTGAAAGTAACACGCGCGTGAAATGTTATATATGGTATTGCATTCATTGATGTCATGAACTATTTAATTACACGTATAAATATAGTGTATTTGATTGAAATGTTAACATTTTGCATTCATAATTATTATTGCATACGTTATAACACATACATTCAAACTATAGGTTGATAGAAGACGTACCATCAAACTCTCGGTTTGAGAAGACATAACACTCAGAGTTGTCGATCTTCGTCAACAACGTCTGCGTACAACACTCTGTGTATGCCTCCATGTTTTAATTTATTACGCTTTATGTAAGATTTCGAAGCTATTAACAGTGTATCTCTAAAGTAGTGTTTGACACGATTTACGTCAACGAATTTCTGAAAAATGTGGATCTTTAAAAACCCACTCAATACATTTTTTCGATATATATTTTTTAATATAGCGGATTTATCGTCGTTATACCTTTGTACATGCCAGGTGTATGGGAATATAATGGTTTGAATTAAACTGAAACTGCTGGAACGTTATCAGGACATACATTCTTGTTAAAGGGGCGTCTTAACAGTTTTATCAGGAAATTGTCATATATTAAAAAATATATGAAATAATATATAAACAAGCAACAGGACACTCCTAATAAAGAATCATGTTTACAATATCGGTTCGTTTACTGATATTAATCGATCGAAACCACAAGAATAATTAAGCGTTTTTAACGCTTTTCATCAATAGTTTAACGTATATTACCAACGCAGCATTTAAATTACCTTATAAGTTAAAAAGCCTATTTGGTGTAGTGGTATAAGTGGTACTTGTTTTATTTTACATTTTACCTCGTGATTGTACGTATTTAAAACTATTCCACATACAATTGTTTTGTTACTTAATTCATTTATTGACATTTGTAAAACAATTCGAAAATCTGCGAACAATTCCCTTTAACATCCATGTACCACATTGTGGTATTTAGGGCAAAATATTATCTCCATTTGAGATAAAAAGAGAACACAACGTTTGTATCATTAAGTTTGCATGTCTGGATGTGTTTATAAAAACTGTACAGTTTTAGCTTATAACCCTACACCTGAAAAGTAAACTTAACATTCACAGCGCAAACTTTTTATTTTATTTTTGAATCTCGTTAAAATAAAATATATTTAAAAATGCTTAAATCACTTAACCGTGGACGGAAGTAGTGACGCTACGTTTTATGACTCTAGTCGATCTGAAATCGAAAGTGCAAGATATTTTAATATTAATAAAAACTACCTTACTGAAGGTAGATTATCTTCGCTTGTGTTTCATAGATCGGTCTATATATTTAATGCGGATATTTTATTTGTGTCATGTTTATTTTATGTTCTGTCTAGATCTTTATCGAATTATTGCTGCAACCAATTATGCTTCATTAAATGTCACGCGACTTAATAATCTATACATCGATTGTTTTTGGTGACGTTTTATGCGAGATTATCCGCACCAAATCGCTGATAAAACACATATATTCAATACAACAAATTATGAACGAACATTATTAATTGTTATATTTCATTTTTTTATTTAATCGCATCTTTGACAATTACAACGTATATTTAATTCCAGCAATCTACAAATGGAAGAAGGGGGCATAGTGTGTACAGAGTCTGAGGATTGAGCAGCCTGTTCAGTCGTCACTCTCAGGTTAGTCGGAGACTGAAAGCATTCGCGGCAACAGCAGAATGTGCATACGTAACTCTCAGTAAATTCAGGTACTGGAGGCCTTTCGAGACACAGCAGCCTGTTTATTCGTCAATCCCAGGTAAGTCAGAGACTAAAAGCGTTTCCAGACACAGCAGACTGTACAGTCGTCACTCTCGGGTAAGTCAGAGACTGAGAGCCTTTCCAGACACAGCAGACTGTACAGTCGTTACTCTCGGTTAAGTCAGAGACCGAAAGCGTTCTCAGACACAACAATATGTACAGTCGTCACTCTCGGATAAGTCAGAGACCAGGGCCAAAACACCCTTTTTGAGGAAGGGGCCTCAGCCTTTTTTAAGGGGAAAAATAGCGCGATTTTTTTTTATTTGGGGAAGATAAGAAATTTGTATTTCATTTGGATAATGGAGTTGATACATGAAATAAATTATATTGGGTAGCCACAAAGTTAGGAAGGTTAAATAATAGGGAAAAAGAAACAAAATAGGCGTTTTAAATCTCAATATTTGCTTTTAATATTATATTTGGTGGGGAATGTTTCCAGTATTAGGGAAAATTGTGGTCAAATTAGGGAAAAAAAGTGGTAACTTCGGTTGGGGAAGCAGCCTATATTAGGCTTCTTCAAAGAAGGTCTTTTTGGCCCTGGAGACTGAGAGCGTTTCAAGACACAGCAGACTGTACAGTCGTCCCTCTCGGTTAAGTCAGAGACTGAAACCGTTCTCAGAAACATCAGACTTTATAATCGTCACACTTCGCGTCCCAGAAACAGCATAATGTTGAGTCGCCATTCTGAGGTAAGTATAAAAAAAAACTGAAAGCGTCCCCATGTACTGCAGCCTGTATACTTTAGTCGTCACTCTGAGGTAACAGTGCATAATCCAGCTCATATTTTATATTTGAATAAACTCTCCGAATTTAGTGGGACCATGTCGTATATGTATATATATCATAAGCCATTTTGTATAAAGCCTGTATAACGCTGAATTATGCCTTCCCTTAAGAAATACAATACAATGGCAGAATGCACCATTCTCAATTTTTTGAAGAAACAAAAGGGAACATTTAACGTAAAAAAAAATCGAAAAATGTTAATGAATAAACGCTGAACATGATTATTTAATAAAATACTGCTTATTAATCTTGATTTCGAATGAAGTACTAACTAGAATGGAAGGTATTTTGATAAACAACAGACTATTTTAATATTTAATTAACCTGCAAGGTTTAAACATAATACAAAATTATAAATATGATTGGCAACGCAAAGGTAGAGAATTTAGTTTTTGTTTTAGAGTGAGATCGTGCCTCATTCATTGCGAGATCATGCATATTAAACCTGTATGCATCTATCATCTGTACCTCGGAACATGCCCTTCGTTCAATTTGTAGATTAATTATGCTGGTGTTTTATAAACAGTTTATATATTCGAGGCGGATATGATATTTTTTACATGTTTTAGTCATGTTCTTCCTAGAGCTTTATCGAACAATTGATTGTTATATATCAGTTCAATATGTGTGTGCATGTTTTACTTGTGTGTTTTTACACGCCGGGTATGCGGATACTTTGATAAGGAATGGCACTTTTAGAACAGAGAACAACAAAAGCCATACGCGAGAGGTGAGTTCTTCAGCTTTTTTTGCATTTATGTTCTGTTCATTTGGTTTTCAGACACTGAACTTTGTTTGGTCGATTAAAGTAACATTTATACTCAAAAATCAACGTAAATTTCGTATAGTATTTCGAAAAAATAAAGTTACCCAATAAAAAATCAATGTTCCTTATGGCAAAAACCAAAATTTCAAAACGAGATGTTTTCTGGTAACATGTATGTTTGAAGATACAAAATGCTTGTGTTTAATTTTTCGTGTCCCAATTAATGCAATTTTAATGTCCCGCGACTATATCAATTCATACGACACATGAACACTAACATTGGAACATTTTAGTGTTCGTGTGTCGTATGAATAGATATCAGTGCGGGACATTAAAATGGAATTATTTGTGTCACAAATAAATAAAAACGTGCCAACTACTAAAATATGCTCTTCGTGTATATTTTATTGTATAATATCAACATTTCAGTATTTGAAGCGCGGTGATTACTCTATGTGCTGGAATAGCAAACCGTTTTTTGCATTATTTCTAAGATGTTTCATTTTGTTGAAATGTTTACTGTTCATCCAGTTCATGCTGTTTCCCGACCGAATTTTCTATGTTTTGGGGCAAAAATCTACCATTCTTCCGTGATTTTTGTCTACACAATACAAAAGGATACACCATTTATAAACTCGACCATGTGCCTTGTCTTAAAAAACTTATCTTTAGGATATAACTGTCGAACTTACCTCTCGCGCGTGGCTTTTGTTGTTCTCTGTTATCGAAGTGTCATCCGTAATCAAAGTATCCGCATACCTTGCGTGTTTTAATGTCGAAAAAACGAATCTATGGAAATCCGCGCTTGGTTTGGCTAAATCAGTTGGGATTTGTCAAACTCAAACTTTTATTTTTTAAGAAGTAACACTGTTATTAGTTTATCACCAGGTTATTGATACGACCAGTACTGTGTTATCTTGACCCCTTTGATGAAATACCGTACTATTTCAGTGTACCTCAGGTGCATAGGCCCATCGTGAATCTGGAGGAGAGTAGCCTCTTTTACTTTTGAATATTCAGGTACGTTTGTATATTCTATAGAGCTTCATGATATGTCATGACACATACTAATGATCGATTTTAACGTGTTGGTGATGTTTCATGCGAGGTTATCCGAATTTAAACACTAATAACACACATATATTCAATGTAAACAACTATTGAACGTGTAGTATTACTTTTAATACTGCCTTCTTTTTTTCAATTGCATCTTTGGCAATTAAAACTTGTATTTACTTTCAGCATTATACAAATGGCAGAAGGAGGCATCGGACATACAGAGGAAGAGACTGGCAGACAAATCAGCCTGTACAGTCGTCACTCTCGGGTAAGTCATGCACTGAAAGCGTTTCCAGACACAGTTGCCTGTACAGTTATCGATATCAGGTAAGTCAGAGACTGGAAGCGTTAACTGACACAACAGCCTGCACAGTCGTCACTTTCGGGTAAGTCATGGACTTGAAGCGTTGGCAGACACAGCAACCTGTCCAGTTATCACTCTTAGGTAAGTCAGACACTAAGTGTTTTCAGACACAGCAGCCTGTACATTCGTCACTTTCCGGTAAGTTAGAGACTTAGTGTTTCCAGACACAGCAGCATGTATAGCCGGTACTCGTGGGTATCATTTTATGGATTTTTTTTATATATGTTCGAGTGTTAAACTATGGAGATTTATCATATTCATCATTCGTTTGCTATCGATTAAAATCGAATGTAAGATTTAACAGTAAATTGAATGTCTTCATATATGTTCGAGTGTTAAACTATAGAGATTTATCATATTCATCATTCGTTTGCTATCGATTTAAAACTAATGTAAGATTTAACAGTATATTGAATGTCTTTATATATGTTCGAGTGTTAAACTATAGAGATTTATCATATTCATCATTCGTTTGCTATCGATTAAAATCGAATGTAAGATTTAACAGAAAATTGAATGTCTTAATGAATGTTTTAAATGTCGAAATTGCATATGTTGATATTGAAACATACTATCGTACGTAAATAAATGTATTGTTATAAATTTCTGAATTCTACGTTCTGATAATTTAACCCACCTTTCGAAGTTTAGAATCTTGAAGTATTATTTAGTGCTTATTCCATTGAAAGTACAGGTAATAGAGAATTCGGTATAATGAGCTACCATACGGTTATGAAATTGCAATATCAGTATTTCAATATTGAAATTTAAATTTGCACAACTTGAATAAGCTTAACAATTATTGTTCGGTGAATATAGGACATTTTTGTAAATGTTAATTGTCAATTAGATGGCGGTTTATTGTTACTTTATTAATAATTGTAGTTACATCAAGAGATGGACTTAACTCGATCTACCGAAATGTACAAATACCAACTCGGCATTAAACGTTTTCACAACTGATTGTCAAAAAGTATAACTCCCTGCAATGTTACAGACATTGTTATTTATCTATATTAAATGGTTAAAACAACTGTATTGAACGTTCATTTTTCTGTTTACAAATTTGAAATTTGAAAAAATAAATGACACGAATATAACGAATTGAATTAAAGTGGTAAACTGGTCCTACACGTTTTGATAATCTTAAATTATTTGAACTCCACTGTTGACCTCTTCATTTTTTTTAGTCATACCCCACCATTAGAAAATAGCTTGAAAAATCCATTAATCATTATTTGATAGCAAAAAAACAAAACTTAATTGGTTAGCGTAATGATGTATTAATGATAAAAAAGTCACAGAAAAACAGACGCCAGCAATAACCTCAACTATACAAAATATGGTCGAATGAAATATATTTTGTATAATCCCATTCCACTTAATTATGTCAAAAAAAGAAAAGTAGATTTTAAAAAGTAGCAGGAAAATTGAGCCGACACATTAACGCCATACATCTGGTTCAAATTGGGATGCTTTTTAAAAAATGTAATGCGTTAAAATATCTAATATATTATATTGGTGTCGGTGTTTGCGTGAATCTGTTAACCGTTGTCGACCTTACCACACCCCTGTGTCTTTATCCGAATACATGGGATGTAGCCTTTCTGGTAAGTAACGGTTTGAAAGCGTTCCCATACACATGATTCTGTTCAGTCGTCACTCTTATAGCACGTAAGTCTGCAGTGAATGCGTGTATACATGGTAACAGTTCTGCAGTTCTAAAACGCATCTTTTACCTTTCCACACAACAATCAACTAAGTGCTTAATATCTCGTTATAACTAGTAATTATGTTACTGCGTGGCTTAATTGTTCAAGCACACAACTAGAGGTTTAATATCCATATGTAGAATTACCGAACTCCCAGTTCTCATTCCATAATTCCAATTGCTGGAACACAAAAACATAAATATTAGTGTATGCACTTTTGTATATAATACTGAAGGTCTTTTTCTTGAGCTTTTTTTTTTGTATTCTGATGCGTCAAAAATGATTCTCAGCACAACTTTTACGTGTTTATCTACCGACTTTTCACCTAAATGTTTATATCGTCAATTGATTTAGAAACAGACGAGACTATAATTAATATCCTTAAAATATGGAATCTTCGAGAATTACTTTCTGTTGTTTCCTGTGTATTATGTTCTACGTATATACCATCTGTACCAAGCTGTATATGTTCACAAATACGTTCCTTAATCATCCGGAATAACATTTCAAACTCGTTATGAATACAACTATATAAAGCGAGATTTTCTAATAAGAACGTCACATAATAAGCTGGGCGTGAATATTTGGCAAATTTAGAATTTAGTCTCAGACGTGAATCCCGAATCATTTGATAAAATATATTGTATTTTATAGAAAACTATAACTTAGTCTTCTTTTCAAAGCTTTTAATTTTAAGAACATGTTTTTGTCCTCACTCTATCCACCTTTCAGCAAAGTAAATACACTCGCGCATTTCAATGACGTTCCATTAGTACTATAAATAAAATAAATACTGTTTGGTAATAAAGGGTCAATACATGTTTTATTAATATCCATACTATAATTTCGTGTCTGTGTGTCTCTCAACACTGCTTTTGTAACTTAATGTTCAAACATGTACTTAAAAACTCACAATCATCTAAACATAATTGAAAAATTATCTACCTATGTATGTGTTCTGTTAATATTTCTCGTACAAAAAGTCACCATGCTATTAAATTGTATATCAGAAGGCATAACGCTCCTTCATTAAATAACTACACATTGTTTTATCTGAAACAATATTTCAACCAACTTCAGAAACTGAAGTTTTTCAGGTGCTTATAATTTAAATAACATACAATTGCGCAACTGACTTAAAGGTCGTCTTATTTTGTTTCAGAATCATGTTGAAAGCGTGTCCATAGAGATCTGCACTATAATGACCCGGCTGGGGTACGGCGAGGAGATCAGACGGAGGCGGATTGAGAAGTACAGGGAGATAGCTAGGCTGTTGAGTGCACGACGAAAAGATTGCACTGCAATCATAGCTGGCAGCAAGTCAGAGGGGCTGAGCTGCTTGTTAGAAAGTGACGTTGATGTTTTAGTTTTGCAGAATGGTGTCCTGTGTGTGGAAGCCGATATCAATATTCACACCATACCAGACGACATAGGTCTGTTTAGGATGGATACACGTGTATACCCAGGACACTGCAGACTGTCACAAGAGAGACAAGCGCATCAACGTATTGATATCATTCACAATGCTCTGTGTGATACTGGAAATGGAGAAGTTCTATTAAGTAGTAGTTTATTGCTCAATGGATTTTCGTCGGCACTTGCATATGAACTTTCACCCGGAGCGCAACATGAACGCGCGGGGCCGTCACTACGGCATACCACTAAATCGTTAATTCATTTGGATAGAGTATACGCACTACGCTGTTTATGCCCAGGCGTCCTACAAAGATGGGCTGCCAGACCCCGTCATTGGCCGTCACCAGTCATAGTTCAGAAAGTCGTATCGTTAGGATCGTATGTAACACCAGTAGGTTTCAAGGGAAGTGAATACACGCATATGGAATGGAGGATTTGCTTTAATACCGGTGAGACAGAACTCGTAAATAACCTTTTTGTCACTCAAACAAAAGTATATGTTATACTCAAAATGTTCCTAAAAGATATACTAAAACCCAAAAATAAAGAAATTTCCTCATACATACTGAAAAACATAGTTTTATGGCAAGGCGAACGTAACCCACAGACACGATTTCATCCGTGCAGTTTGTTGCACTGGCTGCATGATGGTCTGATAGAACTTAGGACTGCTATTGCCAAAAAATATCTGCCGTATTACATGATTCCAGAGCGAAATTTAATGGAAAACTGTGGTATAACAGATGAGTTGCGGCGTAAATGGGTTGCAGATATCACGGACCTGCTAGAGGAAGGTCCCGGGGTAATACTTAGATTGGGGAAGATACGAAAGGCCATTGTCGCGTTCACATGGCCGATGCAGTGGTTCAGCAGGAAAAGGGTGGAAATTGAGATGCTGCGCCTTGAGTTAACCATCAGAACCATTCAATGTAGAGATGAGAAGAAGGTGTTGAACGACTCGGATTTCAAGCTGAAGGCGATAAGGAGACGCCTTGAAGACTTATATGAAGAGGTGCGAACACTAATGTTCTTGGAAGGCAGTTCTGTAAATGATCTGGAGGATATTCACAGAAAAATATTAATGTAAAAATCTAATAAATAATACTTAAATTATACGTGTGCCAAGGCTGAACTAATGGTCACATATACACTTCAATACATTCAGTCAGTCATAAAGCGACAAATCGACGGTTTAAATGGTGTTATATTTTCAAAAGTATAGTATCTGTTATGTAATATGTTTGTATGCTTAACTCATTTGTCTCGTATTTTCTTTAAAGTTTATATTTATATTTTGGTGCCGGAAATAATTTAAGCGTGCGGGACAAAATAAGTAGTATACTGGTTTTTCTGACCCTGACGTGTTGTATTCTTCAGGCTAAATAGGGACAACCGTTTTTATTGTTAATTGTGTGCGTGCCACGCACGTGTTATATTTTTTACATATACATACGCATGTTTCTCGTATTCGGCATATTCATCTAAATGATGTTGTGTACATAATGAGCAAGTATTTTTTGTAATTCCATTTTTTTTCAATCGTAAACATGATATATTTTGTATATAACATTTTATTTTTTAAATTCACAAAAAGAGTAAATCTGTTTACCATTTTTTGGATATTTGTTATCGTACATCTATAAAAAATATAGTAGGTGTGAAGACAATATGTTTTAAACAGTGTCAATTCCAACTGTGATTTAAAGGTTAACTAATATGGAATGGTAAAAACACACACACACACACAAGCTATTAAGGTAAAAAGTGTTTGTTGCTTTAAGGTATGTGTACCTATGTTACAAAGTATATTTAAAGTTGTTTTAAGGGTAGGTGTACTAATTGGGCATTAAAAGCGCTCAGCGAGTATAAAATATATGCAATGTATTTTGTTGTAGTCGCGATTAGTTCCTCGAGTATAATTCCCTTGTTAAAAAAGGACAAAAAAGCATCTATTTGAGGTGTTGTTTTTTCCAGTTTGCATTTAAAGATAAAATATTTAGCCAATAATACTACAGAGTTTATAATGTCTGCAGTGTTGGAATCACCTATGGTCGAATTGCAGAAAGATATGATTGCAAAATTTAGTTCAATGTTGTCCAACCTTTCTATCTTGTTGTAAATAAAGTTTTTAATATCCATCCAAAACTTTTGAATGAAATGCCAATCACAGAGTACGTGAGTATTGGTTTCAGAGTGCATATAAAAAAAAAATCTCATAATGTTGACAGAACAAGATTGCACGTATGGAGGAAAGTATTGTTTGGTAGAATGTGCATATGGTATATATATTGGAAGTTTCTAAGTTAGGTATCAATAGTTAAATTGATTGTTTGGCTGAAGATGGTTTTCTTGGTTAATGTCATAATTATTAAGCGTGTCTGTCCACTTATCAAATTGTTTGAACTCTTCGGGTTTGTGTTTTAGAATAAGTGATTTATAAACTAGTTTGTAGACTTTTGTATGTTCTGTTATTTTGTTGAGCATGCATTGCGGTGTGGTTTAAATTATATCGTTCTCTTTTAGTATATTTTTCCATTCTACTGGTATTCTTTTGACAATTCTATGGTATTTTATAAAGTCTGCTTTATCTATGTCATAATGATTTATAATATCTTGAAAACTGTACAATTATCTTTTTCTAAAATCTTATATATGTTCAATATATTGAATACCTCTTTCGAACAATGTTTTAATTAAGAAAGTTTTATTTCGTTTTTAATAAATGAATTATTCCAGATAATTTGTTTCTGTATTGGTATTTCATCTTTTTCCAAGGAGACACTGAGCCATTCCCACAGAAAGTTTTTTTAAAGACTTTTATGTTTAGTTCTTTTACTTCTTTTTCATAATAAGATGATTTTAAAATCAACATTCCGCCACAATTACTTAGCATATTGGTATATATTCTAATCAGTTTTGAGTCTGGTTGAAATATAAATATTGTTATTCAACTGGCTTTGGTGGATTTTAAACATAGGTCAATATCTTACATTTTAAACCACCATCGGCGTAATCTTGTATGATAAGCTTTCTGGCATTTTGAAAACATATCAGATAACATTTGAAAATAACATTTGTTATGTAAAATGTTCTATCGGTATAATACTGTTTCGAGCATTAAAGCTTAAGGCTTTCGATGCTATCGTGCTAAAATAAATACATGTATGTTAAAACTCATCAGATTCATGCAAATAAAAATTTTACGTAAGACATGAGTTATGTTTCTCAATATCATCATAATAATTGTTGATAAATCTTCGTCCAGTGTTTTTTTTCACCTATAGGGGAATGATGGCGGGGCCCGTCGAAAGGGAGAAAACGCGGCGTTTTTCAGGAAAAGGGGAAAATTAAAAAATCACACTTTTATATGTGATATTTATGAGAATACACATGTATGCATGTATGAATGTAATATTCACAGCTGAATGTCTTTGTCCTTTTTCTTAAATATATCAATGATCTTTTTAACATCAGTTTCAGACAGTTCAGCCTTCATGCACAGTCTCATGCTTAGTTTTCCTAGCCATTTTAAGTGATTGGACTTTTTTAAATCAATAAAATGGCAAATTTGAAAAAAAATTATCAACAAAAAATGGACCAAATTGGATTTTTTTATTAACAAATATTGACACATCAAAGATATAAATATCATTGAGACACTTCTTTCTAAAAAAAAAAAAAAAAAAAAAAAAAAATTTTTTTTTTTTTTTTTTTTTTT